>BLSH010336072.1:563762-584020 GCA_018402905.1 Glandirana rugosa | reverse complement strand
GGGGGGGGGGGGGGGGGGTGAGTGCTTGTTGATGAGGATGAGGACAAGGGCCTCTTTCCGACAACCCTGGCAGGTGGTTTTCGGGGGTCTACGCGCGGGGGCTTATCGGAATCTGGAAGCGCCCTTTAACAAGGGTGCCCCCAAATCCCAGCCTCCACCCTATGTGAATCAGTATGGGGTACATTGTACCCCTGCCCATTCACCTAAATAAAATTGTCAAAAATAAACACAGTACACAGGTTTTTAAAGTATTTTATTAAGGCAGCTCCGGCATCTCTTCCGATTTCTTCTCCCCTCTCCGGCTCTTCTCCCTCCTCCGCAGATGTCTTCTCCCTCTGCCAATTCTCCTCCACTCTCCTCTGATGTCTTTTCCCCTCTTTGGTTCTTCTCCTCTCTCTGCTGCCTTCTCTCTCTGCCGGGTCACTCTCTCAGCTGTCTTCTCCCTCTGTTCTTCCTACGATGTTGACTCAATGCTCTCTCCCGCTCTAATGCTGGGATCGCCGTGTGTCAATACTTATATTGGCATGGGGCGGGCCACCTGCTGATGTCATCTGGAGGTCTCGTACCCTTCTGATATCATGATGCCCTGGGTGGTGACGTCACAAAGGGGCAGGGCCTACAGGTATATATAATCATCACGGCAGACCCAGCATTACACCGAGAGAGAGCATCGAGTCAACATCGGAGGAAGAACAGAGGGAGAAGACAGAGGAGAGAGAAGACCCGGCAGAAGAGGGAGAAGACAACGCAGAGAGGGGAGAAGAAATCAGAACAGACGCCGGAGCTGATTTAATAAATTACTTGAAAAACCTATGTAGTGGTTTCATTTCTTGACACTTTTTTGGTGAATGGGTAGTGGTACAATGTACCCCATACTCATTCACATAGGGTGGGGGGCCAGGATCTAGGGGCCCCTTGTTAAAGGGGGCTTCCAGATTCTGATAAGCCCCTGCCCGTAGACATTGACAACCACCAGCCAGGGTTGTCGGGAAGAGGACCTTGTCCTCATCAACATGGGACAAGGTGCTTTGGGGTGGGGGAGCAGGGCCCCCCTGCCCCAAAGCACCCACCCCCCCATGTTGAGGGTATGTGGCCTGCTATGGTCCGGGGGGGGGGGCTCTTGCTCGTTCCTCCCTTTCCTGACCTGCCAGGCTGCATGCTCAGAAAAGGGTCTGGTATGGATTTTGAGTGGAACCCCACACCATTTTTTCAAGATCCTCAGCACACAAGTCGCACCGCAAGTCGAAACATCATGGTGCGACTTCTATTCAAATCAATGAGCTCCCATGGGGAATCATTGATTTTGAATAGAGGCAAAGAAACGCCTGACGAGGATTAACGTGGCTGTATCCCGCATTAAGCCTCGTTTAGCAGCTTTTACCAGCATCAGGCATTTTCACACTCATCAGAATGCGCTGGTCCTGGGTTTTTTTGGAGCTTAAAAATGCCTGTGCCGCTTACAGCTCCTGAATGCCTGTGTGTGCATGAGGCCATAGAATAACATGGAGAAGCATTTTTAAGCTGTAAAAAACGCTCCTAAAAGTGGCTGTAAAACCACCCGTGTGCATGAGGCCTTATGTGTACAGTAGCATTTTAAAATAATGTTTAGCAACCTCAAACATGCTGTAACAGAAGGCAATTAGCTAGATTTACTAAAGGAATACAGAATATTTGCTTAGCAGAGTGAAGCCCTCATTTATCTAATCATGTGCAAACAATGTCCTGTTTTTGAAATTTCCATGAATGTAATTGGGTATTCAAAGTCAACAGAGTTTACATTTGCTAGGTTAGGCAGGCCATACACGGTTTGAATCTTGGCTGGTTCCTGCTGAACTGAGTATGGGCAGGCTGAATATAGAAAGTTGATCGATCAGTCAACTTGGGTACAAGAAGCCTGCAGGATTCACTTACAATTATCGGTAACATCTGCTATAGCAATAATCACTGTCTGCTCTTGGTGGGGACAGCTACCCCCAAACCCCCCACTGGCAGAAGACAATGGCCCAGCAGGAGGGATTCCCGCATCAACACTGTGCTGATGGGGGAATCAAGAAAATTTCTTTCCTGCAAAAGAAATTTACTCTGTGTATTGCCGGGCTTAACATTATCTTCTGCTTTAGTTAAAGAATTCCAATTATTTCTTTTTGCTTTCTCCCGGCTGAACTTATGCTAAAGGCATGCATAGGATTATATATATGTATGATGGATTGTTTTTCATAATTATTTAAGCACTTATATGCTTATTATTTTCATAATTCGTTTAAGCAATTATATGCACTTTATGGTTATAGGTGTCACTGAGAACACATCATTTCATTATTTTTGTGTAATTGAGCACTTAGCATTTTTAATCACAGCGCAACACCTTTTCTTTATATATGCACAGGATTTACCTTTTCAAGGTTAAAAACTAACACCTCTGAACCTTTTCAGTGTGAGACAAGCATTGCTATAGACCACCTAGTGATCAGAAATCAACATTTAGGGGTATATTTAAAAAAAAAAAATGCTGCACAAATTTCGCAACATTTACACAGCTGTTGTTGTAATGTAATATGTTTCATATATATATATATATATATATATATATTATATATATATATATATATATGTATATATATAATATATATATGTATATATATAGATAGATAGATATATACATATACATATATATATATATATATATATATATATGTATGACCATCATCTTCATCTAGTGCCCATAATGGATTATTTCCCTGATTGAGGTATTTCACTCGTACTGCATTATAGTCACTAGATGGAGCAGGCGACCATAGGAAAAAATATATTCGACCCGATGCTGTTGCAATTTTGTGTTTGTGCTATTCGCAATAGATGGCTTTTACTTGTTATGTTTTATCATTTTACTTCACTGTACCTAAACCTCCATTCAAATCTACAGATAGGTTTGCTGCCCACCAGTGGGTAAAAGCACCCACAGGTTTTTAATGCTGCTCAGAAATACCACATTCATTCCTCCCCCATTCTGCCTTTTCCAGAAGGGTCATCATTCTCCTGAAGCTAGACTCAGCAAGCATTTTATTGATCAGTATGGAGAACACATTAGAGGGGCATGGCACCAGCATTTGGTTTAGAAGTGGGAAACATTGAGGGGGGGTTTAATACCATCAAAGTCCTTGAGAGGTATCAGTTTTGAAGTTAGCTGTCCTTTAAAACCGTGATGGGGATTATGAAGCTCCAAATACTTTCATTCACCAGCCAAATATAACTGCTTGCAGCGTACAACAGGCATTCCAGACTTGTAAGACAATATGATGGTGCTCTACTGCCAGTTGCATACTGCATTCTTCTATTGTCTGTATATATTGTTTTTTACATGTGTTTTAGTTGTATTGATATCTACATTTATACACAGTCATCATGGGATTCACATTTTTTAAGATTTGCAAATTTATTATCATTCTGAATATGAAGGTCATTGCTAGAGTATTGATATATTGAGACAATCACATCAATCACTGCAAGTGACAAAACTAGCCCCATGTGTGCACACCGCCATGTAAAGTGCAAATAAACAAACAAAACCACCTGGTAATCTAATAGGGGCCACACACAAGCCAAGCCACAAGATCACTGGTCATCCTAGCCACACACATAGAAGGGCAGGTCAGATGCATTATGGCCATGAGCATGTATGCACACAACACACCAACACACAGCTGTCATCTTTAGCTGGATTTTCTTATCAGCGTTGGTCATCAAGGAGGTTTTCTAGCATTGCGTGCTGCTACATTGTAACAATTACCAGCTTTTGTCTCTAACATCTCAATGTACAGCTTAGGCCTAATGTGCATGGGACGCTTTCAATCTCCCTTGTGCGATTTTTTTGATAGCTAGAAACCGACGCTTAAAACGTCCATTTAGCGGCGTTTTACATGCCGCGGTTAGCTGTGTTCGCGTCTAGAAGTGTTTTTTTTTTCTAAATGACAAATGAAACATTGCTAAACGCGAGTTAGGCATTTAGGCGCGTTTACAAGCTGTTACAGGCATTTGCCATTTCAAATGCCTCTGAACTGGCGTCTGAACGCATTTTTTTGCTTTCCAAAAAAGCCTCTAAACTTAACTGCCTGGAAACGACCTTAACCACTTCAGCCCCGGAAGGATTTCCCCCTTTAGGACCAGAGCACTTTTTGCGATTCGGCACTGCGTCGCTTTAACTGACAATTGCACGGTCCTGTGACGTTGTACCCAAACAAAATTTGCGTCCTTTTTTTCCCCACAAACAGAGCTTTCTTTTGGTGGTATTTGATCACCGCTGCGTCATTTCTGATCACCGCTATAAACAAAAGAAGAGCGACAATTTTGCAAAAAAAAAAACAAATTTCTTACTTTTTGCTAAAATAAAAATCCAAAAAAAAAAAAATATATAAAAAAAACATTTTTTTCCATTGGTTTTGGCCGATTTATATTCTTCCTCATATTTTTGGTGAAAAAAATCGCAATCGGCCTTTATTGATTGGTTTGCGCAAAAGTTGCCGCGTTTATGGATGATGAGAATTAATTTCTGGGGTTTTTATTTTTTACTAGTAATGGCGGCGATCTGCGATTTTTAGCGGTACTGTGATATTGCGGCGGACATGTCGGACCATTTTGAAACGTTTTTGGGACCATTGGCATTTATACAGTGATTAGGGCTATAAAAATGCACTGATTACTGTGTAAATGCCATTGGGAGTGAAGGGGTTAACCTGCAGGGGGCGCTCTAGGGGTTAACTGTGTTCCCTGGGCATGTTCTAACTGTGTGTGGGCTGCCCTGGCAGGGGGAGGGGAGTGATCACGGCTCCCATATACAGGAAGCCTGTGATCACAGCCCTTCCCCCTCTATGAGAACGGAGATCCATGTTTACTTACACGGACCTCCGTTCTATCACTGCAAGGATGGGCCATCGCAGGTAGCCGGTGGCGATCGAGTCCGCCCTACCCGCTCCCTGGCCCCCCCAGACATAGTGGCCTCCCCCTGGCGGCGCGCGCTCACAGCACTATTTATGGCAGCCACTGTCATATGACGGTGGTTTGCGATAACGAGCCACTCTGTCGCCGTCAGACTGTGGTAGGCAGTCGGCAAGTGGTTAAACGACCCTGTGTACATGTCCTGGTAAGATAACATAGAGGAAAGTTCAGAGGCAGCTGGAAGAAACGCCCAAATGCCTCTAAACGTCCGTTTAGACTAGCGGCAGCTGTGTGCATGAGGCCTAACTATTTATGCTTAATAAAAGGTTTTTGGTATTGGTTATACAATTGCTTTGTGAAAATCTTGGGCCTTATAAAAGATTGCTTTACCTAAACTGTTTAGCATGCTTCCTTTCAGGTCATATATCATAAACATTAACAGTTACATTCTGATGCTCTAAAACACACGTGTTGTGGTTCCCCATAATAATAGTGTCTGTCTCCATCTCAACGCTGCAGTGCAGCACATTTTTAAAATCCGGTATATACTTTTCGTTTCTGCATTACAGTGCATTGGAAGTCCAACGAAATGTATCAAAATGCATATAACAAACATTTCAATACATTTGCAACAGATATTAAAGCGGAGCTCCACCCAAAAGGAGAAGCTCCACTTGTTTGCACCCCCCCCCCCCATTGTTGCTACATTTGGCACTTTTTGGGGGGGAGCCTGAAGGCTTCACTGCCGGTTTCCCTTACTTACCTGAAACCGACTGATGAATCGGTTCAGGGTGCCAACATCATGGTATCCCTGGGCAGGTAAGTGTCCTTATATTAAACGTTAGCAGCTACAGTATTTGTAGCTGCTGAATTTTATTTATTTTTTCCAGACTGGAGCTCCACTTTAATTAGCCTTAGTCAATGGCTGTTAACCATATCCACTCCAAATTCAAAAATGTATTGAAAACAATTTGGAGATTTTCACTTAGGGGTGTACTCACTTTTGTTGCCAGCAGTTTAGACATTAATGGCTGTGTTGAGTTATTTTGAGGGGACAGCAAATTTACACTGTTATACAAACTGTACGCTCACTACTTTATATTGTAGCAAAGTGTCATTTCTTCAGTGTTGTCACATGAAAAGATAGAATAAAATATTTACAAAAATGTGAGGGGTGCACTCACTTTTGTGAGATACTGTACATTTAGGAGCCTACTGATGGCAATGACAAGGTATTGAAATGCATGTTTTTTATATCATATGTGAAACTGCATTAAACATGCACCAAAAAGGTGTGAATACAGCTTAATTGTTCCTACAGAATTTAAATTTATATGGGAAATACTGCACATATAGATGCTTTCTAAGTGTTTCTTTTTTATTATATTATTATTATACAGGATTTATATAGTGCCGACAGTTTGCGCAGCGCTTTACAATATTAGGGCAGACAGTACAATTACAATACAATTCAATACAGGAGGCATCAAACGCATGAAATACAGGGGTACAAATGCATATAAAAAATGGAGGCCCCTTCCACTGAATTCAATGAGATTCAAGCTATCATTTTTCAAGTACAAGTTGAAAAATAAAAGTAAACATCTGACTGGCTCGGATATCAACTCTATAAATCAATGGTAGTTTCCTGAAAAAAAAATACTATTTGGCTATAAACAGATCACCAGATAGGAGAGTTAATGGGAATCAGACACCAGCAGAAACGAGCTTGGAAATAGAGCAGTTCACTGGTTAGAAATGACATACTTTCTTATGCCAGGACTCTCAATGTAAAGAAATATAAAATGATCTATGGTGTCGAAAAATAGTGTTGATGTTTAATAAAAATAGACCAAAGTATCTTATTTTATACAGCCGATTACTCACCAACAGTTTAATGAACTTAATGAAAAGTAAAAGGGGTTCCATATTGTCTCAAATCTCTCTGCACTACTGTGATCTTGCTTTACATCCAATAGATATATTTAGCTGTTGAAAGTCATGTTATATAGATGTCTGGTAGGCTGGCTGTAAATGGCCTAGGCTTACCCCAGCCAAGGAAGTACTACGAGGCTTAGGAGAAGGTCAAGTTGTTTAGGCCAACCCTTTGGGGTGATCAGGAGAGTTTCTGAATGTTGGAAGTTCACTATCCTTGGATCTTGAGCACCCATAAAACAGAACTCAATGCCAACCATTGTCCAGGAAGCCCCCCCATGAATGTTATTAAAAGTAGACTCAAGACACAACTATTCACCCAGGCTTATAGCAACACCTGACAAATCCTTCCCTTTGAAGGTCCCAACACATTATTTGATCAGCGCTTTGAGTCTCAGTGCATAAAAGTGCTATAAAAATAGTATTATAATTAATAACATTATATATTATCACACGTAGAAATGTTTTATCTTGTTCACAAAACCCATTTTACCACTTCTCTCTATCATCCAAAAACAAGCTAGATGCTGACTTGCAAAACACGTAGTTGTAAGTTCTAGCACATATACCATTTTGACGATATTATATAAGCATCTTTTTGGCCTAGTTTACACCTGCGTTGAAAAAGAGTGGTTGAGGAGCGTTTTTAAATCTCTACTACCCCTGCACCTGTCACATATTTTAATGGTGACCTAACAGCTCTGTACACATGGGATGGTTGCATTGCTTTCAGGTGTGCCACAGCAAAAATTATGCCCCCTATCTCATTCAATGGGCATTACCGCCACAAAACAAATTCAATCAAACACTGGGTTTGCTGCAGTTGCAGTGCTGTATTCCTATTCAAGAACCCCATTTGGTTGTGAAAACACAGGCATTCAGGAGGCAGCAGTGTCCTGAATGCGTCAGCCACTCCTCTTTGAAAATGTGATCAAATGCAAATCACTTTTCAGAGACTAACACACGTTTAAACAAACCATTATATGTAGACATACACACACATGTGTTTTTGAGCTTTAGGGTGCACACCTATGTTCAGAACCCATATACTTAGGTCTCCATCAGGTAACAGTGACAATGATACTATATGCATATGTTAGTTACATAGTTGCCAGTTTAGCACACTAAATTCCCGATATCAGTTTAAAGGTGCAAGCATCACCAAACTGTTTTGCTTAGGCCAGATCTCCAAACGTTCAAAACAAGGGGCCAGTTTACTGCCCTTTAAACTTTAGACTGTGGCCAATGGGAATAGGAAATGTCCAGGAATCAATGGGAGTAAACAATGCCATGGGTTTGGTGGTCAGTTCGAAAAAAAAGAATTACATCATTCGTGTCAGTGGGAGGATTTGTGCCCCATCATTCTTGTCATTGGGAGAATTAAGCCGGCTATAGATGGTTTGAATCTGCTGAATTCCTGCTGAACCGGCCAAGATTCAAACAATGTATGGGGAGGCTGAATATATTCAAGCTGATTGATCAATCAACTTGTGTACAACCAGCCTGCCTGCCGGATTCTCTTGCGATTCTCGGCGGTTATAGCCTCTAGCAATAATCACTGTGTTCTCCCAGTGGGAACGCTTCCCCCACCCCCTGCTGGGAGAACACAATGGCTCTGTGGGTGGGATTTCCCCATCAACACTAACTGTGTTGATGGGAGAATTGAGCAATTTTCTTTCCTGCAACCCATGGTTGCAAGAAAGAAAATCGCTCTGTCTATGGCCGGCCCTAGTTCCCCATCTCTGGTGTCAGTGGGAGGAATTGTGTCCCATCTTTGGTGTCAGTGTAAGGAATAGCATCCCATCAATATTGTCAGTGGAAGGAATCGTGCACCAAGGGCCGTATAAGGGAAAGCAAAGTACCACATCCGCCGCAGTTTAGAGTCCCCTGGTTTAGGCGAGCATTCCTTTTTTGGGTCATTGTTCCAGATGACTCTTGGGATAATGGTGGTGAGAAGGGTACTACTTGGGAAAGCATGCTCACTTGCAGTCACTTAGATGGTGAATTGTTTGTTCATTAATTTTGGCATGGGTGTTTATATAATTTGTGGAACAACTATTGGTTCCTTATAATCAGTTGCCAGATTAAGAAGCTAGTATACTGACGCCGAAACATTGCTTGTTTGTGACTACTAAAAAGCTTTAATCAATCAGGTTATGTGCTGGTAATACCAACTGTTTAAAGATTTTTGGAAGCCGGATATCCATTCTGATGTGCTGCAGCACTCATCTCTACCAGGCTTAAAGTTGTTTGGAGTGAACCAAGTCTTTTTCTTTTGCATGCTACTTTAGAAATCAATTCATCCCCAATAACCCGACACCAGGCTGCCTGCAGGCTCACCCTCCCTTCCCATATAGACCTAAAAGTGAACCAACGCCAAGTGCGGCAGTTGATGCTAATCAATATATTGACAATTTCAGTCCAGCTTCAGACACAGAACAGAACACTGGACATCAATTGATCCTCCCACAGTGAAAGAGTGGCTGTCTCAGATGGGTGACACTTTTTTGAGCATAGGGGGTGCTTTGGGAAATTTGATCAACTATGGGCCCCATGGCTGGACACCCCGGGATTAACTCTCCAGTTGACCTTGTCTTGAATCGTTTGATGATTGGTTAGAGGGGCATTGTTAATTTTCATATTCTTGCCCTTCAGGGTTAGCAGATGGTACCTATATTTCTATTACTTTTGGTGATTATAATATCTATGGCTGCAACTTGTGATGTACTTGTATGGTGTACAATATATGCTCTGGAACTTGTACTGTTTATGTCAAATGCTGAATGAAGTTCTTTTGAAATAAAAACTGTATAAACATCTTTAGACTAGTACAAGATTTAGTTCATACTAAATCTCACTTTATTTGTGAAAAACTGCACATAACACAAACAACAATTGATATATATACTGTAAAAAACAAGTGATTTCAAGAGTCTGGGGTGTGACGTTAGGCGAGGCAAGATAGTGGACAGGCGATATCTTTCGCCTCGCATGCGTTCACTTGGAGTGGACTAAGAGTATGGCCCGGGTTTTGTGATTTTGTGTGTTCTGATCCAACCAAATTCACCTTCAGATGCTTTAAATGACCAGGAAGAGAACTCAGTGTTGCTCTGGCCTGGGACTCAGTATCATTACACTGAGAGAGCTACACCTTGGGAGTTCGTTACTCTAAGTCATCCTTTCTCAACCTTTTTAACACAGAGGAACCCTTGAAATAAGTTTCCAATCTCAGGGAACCCCTCCTAAAAATGACTATATCTGCAACTCATGATACATTAGTGTGATGGTCTGTAGGAATAATGCTCCTTACACTTGTGGTCATTGAGAAGAAATGCCCCCTTACAGATAGCTAAATAGATCAATGGTGTCAGTTGGAACTTATCTAAGAGGCACAAATGTCTCATTGCTCAAGGAACCCTTAGCAAGCTCTGGAGAAACCTTAGGGTTCCACGGAACCCTAAGGTTGAGAGACCCTGCTCTAAGTGCTCAAAAAGAAAAGGTTTGTATTTGTTTTGGTTTGGAGGTGCCTGGGACGAGCCTGACACTGCATAGAGAGGTATCCTGCTCTGTAATAGTTTAGCGCCGGACACCAAGGTTTGGTTTTGCTATTTTGTTTGTTTTATGACTTGCAACCTTTTACCAATAAAACTGGCAAGCCACCAGACGTTTAAGAAAGTTTGCCTTCAAGCTGCCTTTTTCCCAGGAAAGGTGATCCCCACGAGCTAATCTCCCACAGGGGCCAGTGATGATGTGTTTATTCCAAACATCTTACATATGTAGAAGTTTCTACTTTCTAAAATTCCTATCGAAATTGTTTGGTGGCCAACTGGCCAAATAGGATGAATTATTCCTTAGGGAATCCTTGCAAAGAATGAAATGGGTTTAATAAAGAATATCGTGCACCGTTTGTTTGACATGCACCAGGGACAATATATTGGCTCATGCCCCGTAGAAGCTTTTATCCTATTTTTACATCTGCGCTGAGCCTGTAAGCAAATAGCGAGCAATTGTGAGTCAGATCGATGTGCTCAACTACCAAACACATTGCAGTGACACCTGTCAGCAACACTACACCAATGATGCATAGCCAGACCGGAAAAGAAAACTTCTCAGCCGACACTTGCTCAGAGACATTCTTCACCTTAACATTTGCTGGGATTGTTGAGGAAACATTTACAGATTTGTAGTAACAAGCTGTAAAAATAAAGCCAGCAGAAGCCGTCTTCGGAGCAGCACTTGAGATTTAACAGTTGTATGAATAAAATATTTTATACAATTATCGACACTATTATTATCTTGTGATAGCAGAAGGGGAGAGATTCTCTTTGAATCTTAGGCTAGTAAAGAAAACCTGTCATGAAAAAGAAAGGTGAATTGCTATTGGTGTCCTTCTTCTGAAAATACTAGTTGCCAGGCTGTCCGTAGCCTAATATTTTCACAATATAGTTGAACAAGTATGAAGCAAGTTAAGTCAGAGCTCTTATTCTGGAGCAAAAACTCAAAACTTTTTGAAGCCATTGGATCAGCCTGACAGCCAGGTAGCTAGCATATTCAGAAGGTGGTCAGCATAAACAGCCTACATATTTTTCTTGTGTGAGGTTTCCTTGTAAAGGTATCTGTTAGACACCCATCATCATCTCATAATATAAATGTGATTACTATTAGACAAGAGACAATGGAACACAGTCGAATATATAAATCGTGCCTGCCAAATGTTTAGACATGCATTACAACTTGCATTTGCCCGGGCAGGAAAAAGTGGGATATTTCAGCAATGTATCTTGGTGTGCCTAGGATTATAGATGTCTAGTTGGAAATTTTAAGAGTCACCTTTGTTGTCATTGTGAGCACAAAAATAAGTTCCATGTACAGTACATGATGCAGCTGCCGAGGGAAGAGAGACCCTTTATCAGAAGCATCTCTCCCAATCAGGATATGGTTACTTTTTCCTTGGAAGGTAAAAGGTATAAAATGAATGGAAGTCTCTGACTCAACTGTGAGTAGTTCCACCCAAAAGTGGAAGTTCCGCTTTAAGTGTCGGTGACCCCCTGACATGCCACATGTCATTTTTTTTGGAGGGGGGTCCCAGGTCCCACTTCCTCTCCTGGTGCCGCGGCGTCGTAAGAACATGTCACAGGTCCCAAAAGATACAACGGCCATTCACAGTGCGGCTCGCACATGCGCAGTGCATGCCCAGCTTTGAAGCCAAAGCCGGGGCGTCCACACTTGTGAGGGGGAGAGGAGCGAAGCGCCGAGCGGCCGCATCGCTGGAGTGAGGGACAGGTGAGTGTCTGATTATTAAAAGTCAGCAGCTACACTTTTGTAGCTGCTGACTTTTAATAGGGTGGAACTCCACTTTAAGACTTTTTTGATGGACAAGTGTCTTTTTTCAATTCACCTAACAATGTAAAAATTCCAAACCAAATAGATTGTTCTTCTGTGCTGCAGCCCCCCCCCAGAGCACCCATCTTTCTTACCTGAACCCGGTCGTTCCAGCAACAAGCATGAGCCCAGCAGCTCCAGCCGGTGTCTCGGGTCCTCATTGGATAGATTATTGGCAGCAGGAGCCATTGGCTCCCGCTGCTGTCAATCAAATACAGTGACACGGGAGCTGGGGCGGGGCCGAGTCCTGCTGTCTGTGTCAATGGACGTGAGCGCGCCCGCACATGTGCACCCATGGAAATCAGCTCTCCGTGGGGGCACCCGATGAAGGGGAGGAGCCAGGAGAGCCACCGGGGGACCCCAGAAAAGTAGGATCAGGGCCGCTCTGTGCAAAACCCTTGCGCATGCGTGGATAGTAGGCGGGAGCACTCTGCCACGCTCTCATGCCCGCCGCACCCTCCATGAGTGTAGCTGTGGGTTGGGTGGACTCGATGTCTGCCAGCGACCCGTGATTGCCTGGTACAGCAGACAAGCGCGGACAGCCGATGTAAACATGGGGCTCCCGCTATGTCAGGCGGCATGCCAGTGATCTACTGATCCCTGTTATCGGGATCAGTTAGATCTGTCATGCCCCTGGCAGTCCAGCCCCCACACAGTTAGAACATGCCTAGGGAACACAGTTAACCCCTAGATTGCCCCCCTGCAGTTTAACCCCTTCCCTGCCAGTGACATTTATACAGTAATCAGTAGATATTTAAAGATCTGTTCGCTGTATAAATGTCAATGGTCCCAAAAAAGTGTCAAAAATGTCCGACATGTCCGCTGCAATATCACAGTCCTGATAAAAATTGCAAATTGCCGCCATTACTAGTAAAAAAAAAAAAATTTGTAAAAAAGGCCATAAATTAATTCTTATGGTTTGTAAACGCGGCAACTTTTCTGCAAACAAATCAATATATGCCTATTGCGATTTTTTTCACCAAAAATATGTTTAAGAATATATATCGGCCTAAACTGATGAATACATTTGTTTTTTTTATTTTTTTTTTGGATATATATTATAGCAAAAATGAAAAAAATATTGTTTTTTTTTTTCAAAATTGTCGCTCTTTTTTTTTATTATAGTGCAAAAAATTAAAACTGCAGAGGTGATCAAATAACACCAAAAGAAAGCTCTATTTCTGGGAAAAAAAGGACGTCAACTTCATTTGGGCAGAATGTCGCATGACCGCGCAATTGTCAGTTTGTCAGTTAAAATGACGCAGTGCCAAATCACAAAAAGTGCTCTGGTCAGGAAGGGGGTAAATCCTTCCGGGGCTGAAGTGGTTGAAAAAAACAATGGGCATTCAGAAAGTGGCAGTATTGCCTACTTAATGCCTGGCAGCCACTGCTCTACCAACCTCTGAAAAGTGATTTACCACCAGGGGCGGACTGGCCATAGGGCACACCGGGCATATGCCCGGTGGGCCGGGGCCGCTAGTCCGCATGTCATTCTGGCTGCCCGCCCGACTATTCCATCCTGTTTGACAGCTTCCCAGAGGGTGGCGGCCGTGAGATGAGAAGAGCCGGCTCTGTCCTGTGAATGAAACTCAGAGGAGGAGCGGCGGCGATGCTACAAGCAGCACACAGGCTGAAGCCGCTCCTCCTCTGAATTTCATTCACTGAATAGAGCGGCTCTTCTCATCTCATGGCCGCCGCCCTCCGGGAAGCTGCCAGGTGTTCTGCTGAATACAGTCCCTCCCAGCATCCCGCCCCTCTCCTATGTCAGCCCCCTCCTCACTCCTCCCTGCACTCTCCCCGCAGTACAGAGGTTAGGGGAGGGAAACAGAGCACAGTGTTCCTCCCTCCCCCTCCCTTATGTACTGCAAAAAATTATGGGAGATATAGTCCAGGGGAGGGAGGGATTGCCTTGAAAATGCATGGACAGAGCATAATGGCCACAACAAGGAGGTGAGGCTGTCTATTTGCAGGTCTGGGGCTGTCTATTTACAGGTCTGAGGCTGTCTATTTGCAGGTCTGGGCTGTCTATTTGCAGGTCTGGGCTGTCTATTTGCAGGTCTGGGGCTGTCTATTTGCAGGTCTGGGGCTGTCTCTTTGCAGGTCTGGGGCTGTCTATTTGCAGGTCTGGGGCTGTCTATTTGCAGGTCTGGGGCTGTCTATTTGCAGGTCTGGAGCTGTCTATTTGCAGGTCTGGGGCTGTCTCTTTGCTGGTCTGGGGATGTCTCTCCTGTGCTATATGGGGATGTATCTTAGCTGGACTTGGATGTTTCTCAGAATATCCTGTCACCGACCACCTATGCGAACTATTGTCTTACCACCACCCCCGATCGGGCTGCCCAGTCTAAAATGCCCGGGCCTATTTTTTGTCCCAGTCTGGGCCTGTTTACCACAAATGTGTGGTAAAGACTGCCGCATGTGTGAACAAGCCCTAAAGCTTTCCTATATAAGGCAGGGTTTCTCAACCAGGGTTCCATGGTACCCTAGGGTTCCTCCAGAGGTTGCTAGGGGTTCCTTGAGCAATGAGCGAGTTCTGTCTCTCAGATAAATTCCCAATGACATCATTGATCTTTTTAGCTATTTGCAAGGGGAGTAATTCTTCCCAATGACCACAAGTGCAAGGTGCATTATTCCCATTGACCATCGCACTAATATATCAAGTGTTGTAGATATAGTTATTTTTAGCAGGGGTTCCCTGAGACTGGAAAGTTATTTCAAAGATTCCTCTGTGTTTAAAGGTTGAGAAAGGCTGATATAAGGCCTTATGCACACTGAGCCTTCAGTCCTGGTGCATTTAGGTACAGGTAGGAGGCACAGGTCCACCATCCAGCCCCTCTGCCTGGAAGCCTGTAAAACCATATGAGAGGCTGACATCAAGGCACTATGCATCCAGGGATGAATGCCCAAGTGTACTGTCCTAAAAATTAGTATCATTCAGTATACTGTCTAGACGCTGCAGCTGCCAGCCTCCCACAGTTTTACGGGCTGCCAGCAGCATGGCTGGGTGGTGCGCCTATGCCTTCCACCTGCACCTAAACTCCAGAGTATCATGCACTGGGGATAAACACCCGGTTTGTATGAGGCCTAAAGCCTATTACACACTGCTAGATTTTTTTTTCGTTACACCCAGCAGGCTGAACGAAGAAAATACTGACAGCTCAGGTGGGAGCTGCTGTACTACAATACGATGTTAGTACAGCAATCTTCCCTGTTGTTCTATTGTGTTCTGACAAGGGGTCAGCCCCCAGCCAGAACACTACGATCAGCACTCTTAACCATTGGCTGAGCTGTTCGGCAGACCTTTTTTGGTCACGTCCCTTCAACAGAAGTTGGCCAAACAGCCAGCTTCTGTTGGATCAGCTGCAGTACACATGGGCCAAATGCTGACCGTTTTCTATGGAAGCAGCCGATGCTGCCGGACATTCAGCCGTGTACGGGGCTTTAGACTGAACTGGAACACATTTGGTTCCAACCTTGTTTGGTCCATGTGTCTTAAAACAACTGAACTTTAGCAACCAGCCGGTCAAATGCAAATCTCTGCTGGACATTCACTCAGTAAGGAAATAGAAGAATAAATCTGAATGTGTAACAAAGAAAACTTTTATCAAGGGCACACTGATATATAAGGCCAAAAACATATACCAAATTATAGAACATTGGGCAACTCTTTGAAATGAATAAAAAACAGTTCTGCAAACATTTGAAAACACTGTTGTTCTTTTAAAAGCTGACCCCATCACAGAACGCCGTAATATCTTTTTTAGTGATGAAAAATGACTAATACTGTTTTATATTCAAAGTTTAAAGTAGGCACCCCAGGAGGATATACAAGTGCATGGGGAAATTAACCTAAAGCAACAAATAATTATGTGCTCCGCTGTTCTTACCATGAAGTCCCTAAAGGCATGATTACACTTCAGGAAATCTATTTTGTATAACTAGAAGAAAGGCTCAGTTTGTGAACTCTTAGATGTTTTCTACATTTCTGGATGACTGGCTCCTAAAATGTGATTTGATCTTCATCTAAGACATGATAATAAATACAGACAGTGTTCTTTAACAAAGAACACAAACAACATTTTATTTTACAAAATATCTACTGCCCATTAGTTTAAACTATCAAGGTTACTGATGGAAACAATATGTGAGTTTCTGGGATGGTGACATCTTGAAACGGCAGTACTTAAAGTCAGTTGTTCAATTTTGTAGAATAGAAATAATTTAAAAGTGGTTGTAAACCTCAGACATGAAATGCGAATAAAGCATATCCCTCTATAGTGTGTACTGGATTGTGTACTCAATCCGGTGTCATTTCTGTGTGCTGCTTCCTTCTTCTGCTATCAGCACTATTTATTTATTTTATTTATTTCAGGTACTTATATAGCACCGTAAATTTATGCAGCGCTTTACATATACATTGTGCATTCACATCAGTCTCTACCCTCAAGGAGCTTACAATCTAAGGCCCCTAAGACCCCATACACACTATCCAACTTTTGTTGTCTGATTTTCTTCAGGTTTACCAAAACCATGTAGTGCAAGGGCCTGCCTGATTGCATACAAATTGAAACTCCTAAGGTTTGACCTCCTATTATATGGTTTTGGTAAATTTGAAGGAAAAAATCTACAGAAAATTGGATAGTGTGTATCCAGCTTAGCTCACATTCACACATACACATACTAGGGCCAATTTAGAGAGGATCTAATTAACCTACCAGCATGTCTTTGCATGAAACATTTCTGACACCAAGAGAAAAATGGTGATGGGGAGGGAGTCCTGGCAAAACTGACTGCCTCAGCTTTGTTCCTGTGTGCTGTATGAAGGGGGTGTCCCCCCAATCAGCTCTCAGAACTCTCCCCACTGAGCTCTAAAGAGTGTAACTTCAGCTCTCCATCCCCTTTCTTTCTGCACAAGCTTTATAATTCAACACTTTGAATGGCTGTAGAGAAGACTGCAGGTAGACAGGTACAACTTATGTAGGATGATTTGTTTGATCTCTGTGTATCACCTGAAGCCAGTCATTTCACTGGCTATATATAAGGGTTTACAAGCACTTTAATATAGGTTAGCTTCTCTGTAAAACAGATAGATGTTGAAGAGCAATATGGTCTGATCAAAAAAGCTCTCAGAGGTCCATATATGTAGATTCACTGTAGCTCACATGACTGCGTTATTAAAGATATTTCTAAACAAAAAGTCTACAGCCAGGCAAAACATTCATAAAAAATGAATTTTGCGCTTGTTAATACCATTGTGCATAGTAACTAACATAAAACAAGCACTGAACAAATGGTGTGCATTTGAGAAGATACCACTGAGCACATCTTTCGCAGGCCCCCTGGATGTTCCACAGGATAACTGCAACATTATACCACTGTCTATAAAATGATAACTAATCAACAATAAAGGTTAAAACTATAGGCAATCTATTAAGCATGACAGAACAAATATAATAAAGAAGGGATACTTTGCTTGTTCAGGGTCTGAACTATTTGCAGCCATTGATAACCCAACAAATTTCAAATTGTTCTAGGAAATACTACAGCAGATCGTCAGGGTGACGCCTGAAAAAAGACTAGAATGGCTTAAGCTACAGAGATTCCATATCTTAAAAACACCAAGTCATAACCTTGATCCCACTGAAATACTGCGGTATGATCTGTAATTCACCTAAAGTATATGTAGCCCTTCTTCATCCCTCTGGGCATATAGATTGGAAGACTATTAGTAACCAATCTTAGCATAAAACGCGGCAAACATAGTAACAGAAAAAACATTCTTTTATCCAGGTCAGTTGATGATTTCCTTCTTCTCCACACTGCATGGCCTTGGTCTGTGGGCACAGCTAAGCTCCAGAGCTTTTCACGTCTTGGTGACATTGCTACAGTTCATATCATCCTTCGACCCTGCATTGTGCAGCATGACAAATGCAATGTGGTTGATTTACTAAAATCGGAGAGTGCAAAATCTAGTGCAGCTCTGCATGAAAACAATCAGCTTCCAGATTTGTCAAAGCTTAATTGAACAAGCTGAAGTTAGAAGCTGATTAGCTACCATGTACAGCTGTACCAGGTTTTGCATTCTCAAGGTTTAGTAAATCAACTCCAATGTGTACAAAAGGATACCACTTCAGGAGGCCTTTAAGCTCACTCATCAACGGGGTGTTGACTCAGTAGGACCCATTCTTGTATGATACATCTATGACTCTTTTTTTCTTCTTCTTCAGATTTCAAAAAGTTTTATTGTATAAGACGTACAGCAAGCTACATCCTTTTTTGCCTCTTCTGTGCCTACTCCTCAACCAGGAGAAGGAATAGGAGCAGGGTTTGGCAGAGAACCATGTGTCTTAGCTTTCTGCACATCTGTACAAGTAGTAACAAAGTTTTTTGAAATTTGAGAAGAAATAAAGATGGAGGTATGGCTTGTTTAGTTCAAAATGTGATCCCCCCTATTAAGACAATGAGGCTTGCTGGAGGAGATGCTTTCAATCTTCAAGCTACATTACTTTTCCAGGCAATCCTGTCTGTGACATGGTTATGAGAGGTGAGAAGAGAACAAAGCATGAATAAGAAAACTGGAAAAAGTGGCAACGCTACATAGAGTAGATCAGCATTCAGAGCGTTGCCGTCTGAAATAAAGAAGTGCAACTAACTGGCAGGATCACTAGTTATTTTCTAGTGTAGCGCCCCCATAGTATAGGTGCATTTTCTATTCTAGCAGGGTTTTTGGCTAGGAGAGGTAAATTTAGCAAGACTGTAATGTGCAGGCCTGATTGATTTGATCTGGGCTGGGAGGAGAAGCTCTGGGAGGATTGGGTGAACTTAACTGATGAGGTCTCCAGAACCTCCCACTTCTTTCTAGAAAGCTCGAGAAGGTTGTCTGGTCAGAGAGCTGGGAGATGGGTGGAGCCATCTGGAATGTTCTAATGAGCCCTGACCAATCCCCAAGCAGTGTTGGCAGGCCTCCTTAAATACTCAGAATCAGCCCAATCTGGGAGGAGTAGTGTCAGGTGGAAGTCTGGAGATGTAGCAAAGGTGCTGTGGTGCAGGCCTCTACCCGGGAGGTCGTCCCCAGTCTGGGGAGGGTGACCTTGGGGCCTGGGTGTTCAGGTGCAGCCAGGAAGCAGAGTGATTCCTGGAGCGGCACAAGAGGAACATAAGAACAGCGGAGGTTCTACAGGAGGTGTGAGGGACTTTAAAGTATCCACCGATGCGGTGAGTGATGGTCCCTGGGACTAGAGGAGTAAGTGCTGGGAGAGGAATGCTGGATAGTCTGTGGGAGCCTTGGGAGCCAGTCAAGGGAAAGGAGAGTCACTATCAGAGAGCAGGTCGACGGGACCTGGAAGAGAATGGGCTGGGAGTTGTAGTTTGTCAAAGGCCCGGTTAGTACTGAAGTACTTTACTGCACATTCAGGGGCCCGTGATCACTGGCCTGTAATGGGTGTTCCTGAGGTCCTGCTGAAACAGGGTAGGCCTCACCACGTGCTAACTGCGGTGAAGAGAAAAGGTATAGAGAAGATTGATAAATTTCCATTCAGGCTGGAAACTAAGTTCTGAGCTGGAGAGAAGCAAAGGAGCAGAGGCGGCTCGCTAATTAGGCAAAAAAGGCGGCCGCCTAAGGCCTCGCACTGCCAGGGGCCTCGCGGCCGCCTGATTTGCCCGTGCCTCAACCTCTGAGTCCTGCACTGACTCATAGTCAATGCCCGCGGCTTGTGCGGGGTGTCTTCATTCCCGCACGCCGCAAGCTCCTCTGTGTGCATCCGACATCTCTTCCCGGCTGCCTGACACACACAGTGCACTGTGGAGAGAACTGAACCCGACCCTCCTCCTGCTCTGATGATTTCCTGTGCACGGAGGAGGAGGGGAGGGAGGAAGCTCACCGCTGCACCAAGAGCCACGCTTATCTGAGGTCTGTGATCCGTGTATTGAGGAGGGGGGGGCTGAAGAAGAAGGTGAGGGATGGGGGGGCAGCCAGCCATGCAGTTTACTTGGTGTGATTTGGGGGGGGGGGT
>BLSH010336072.1:550001-563752 GCA_018402905.1 Glandirana rugosa | reverse complement strand
CCAGTGCCCTGCATGCACTTTTATATAATAAATGTCATTCTTTCTGCCTGGAAACATGAGAATGTCCATAGCAACCAAAAAGTGTCCCTTTGCGTCAAAAGTGGTTTTTGATCAGCTAGAAAACACCGATAGTAAATAAGAATCATTTGCAGAATTGAGTGATACTGATTTTTGGGGAAATTTATCATCAGAAACTGAAAGTGACGACAGCGACAATTCTGCAACTGAGCAAATTTCTGCGTTTTTGGTTTGATTACATTATTGAATAAATGCAAAATAATTGTACCGCTTTCAGCACCAAAAATCAGACATAATCATACCGCCAGGGATACTAACCATTGCAGGCCTATAGTACATAACGCCATATCTCCATGCAGAAAACCATTACCGCTTTCAGCAATAAATTCCAGACTCAGTCATACCACCAGGGAGGTTAAGCTCACTCATCAACGGGGTGTAGGACCCATTCTTGTATGATGCATCTCTGACTCTTTTTTTTCTTCTTCAGATTTCAAAAAGTTTTATTGTATAAGACGTACAGCAAGCTACATCCTTTTCTGCCTCTTCTGCGCCTACTCCTCAACCAGGAGAAGGAATAGGAGCAGGGTTTGGCAGAGAACCATGTGTCTTAGCTTTCTGCACATCTGTACAAGTAGCAACAAAGTTTTTTGAAATTTGAGAAGAAATAAAGATGGAGGTATGGCTTGTTTAGTTCAAAATGTGATCTCCCCTATTAAGACAATGAGGCTTGCTGGAGGAGATGCTTTCAATCTTCAAGCTACATTACTTTTCCCGTCAATCCTGTCTGTGACATGGGTATGAGAGATGAGAAGAGAACAAAGCATGAATAAGAAAACTGGAAAAAGTGGCAACGCTACATAGAGTAGATCAGCATTCAGAGTGTTGCCGCCTGAAATAAAGAAGTGCAACTAACTGGCAGGATCAACAGTTATTTTCTAGTGTAGCGCCCCCATAGTATAGGTGCATTTTCTATTCTAGCAGGGTTTTTGGCTAGGAGAGGTAAATTTAGCAAGACTGTAATGTGTAGGCCTGATTGTTTTGATCTGGGCTGGGAGGAGAAGCTCTGGGAGGATTGGGTGAACTTAACTGATGAGGTCTCTAGAACCTCCCACTTCTTTCTAGAAACCTGGAGAAGGTTGTCTGGTCAGAGAGCTGGGAGATGGGTGGAGCCATCTGGAGTGTTCTAATGAGCCCTGACCAATCCCCAAGCAGTGTCGGCAGGGGGCAGGCCTCCTTAAATACTCAGAATTAGCCCAATCTGGGAGGAGTAGTGTCAGGTGGAAGTCTGGAGATGTAGCAAAGGTGCTGTGGTGCAGGCCTCTACCTGGGAGGTCATCCCCAGTCTGGGGAGGATGACCTTGGGGCCTGGGTGTTTGGGTGCAGCCAGGAAGGGGAGTGATTCCTGGAGCGGCACAAGAGGAACAGGAGAACAGCAGAGGTTCTACAGGAGGTGTGAGAGACGTTAAAGTATCCACCGGTGCTGTGAGTGATGGTCCCTGGGACTGGAGGAGTAAGTGCTGGAGCAGGCTGGGAGAGGAATGCTGGACAGTCTGTGGGAGCCTTGGGAACCAGTCAAGGGAAAGGAGAGTCACTATCAGAGAGCAGGTCGACGGGACCTGGAAGAGGATGGGCTGGGAGTTGTAGTCTGTCAAAGGCCCGGTTAGTACTGAAGTACTTTACTGCACACTCAGTGGCCCGTGATCACTGGCCTGTAATGGGTGTTCCTGAGGTCCTGCTGAAAGAGGGTAGGCCTCACCACGTGCTAACTGCGGTGAAGAGAAAAGGTATAGAAAAGCCTGATAAATTTCCCTTCAGGCTGGAAACTAAGTTCTGAGCTGGAGAGAAGCAAAGGAGTTTTGTGTAGTGAGAGAACTGCAAGAGAAACAGTCAGCAAGTGACATGCTGGAGAGTTGAGAGGAGCAATAGTCTGCAGAGGGAGAGTTTGCGGTGAAGTGTGCATATAAAGGCTTGTATATGGAATCCTTGTACTATAATTCTTTGGGCATCCCACAGTTACCTCTAATCCCCATCCAAGTTATTTTCCCCAAATAAAACAAAAAAAAACAAGAACCAGCCTGGTCAGTGTCTCCAGATGTGGGATATATAAAATGATTGAGTTCAGCTATCAGGTGAACCACTACTTCCAGCCACTCCCAAGGGAGCACATGGCTACACTATCTACTGCAACATTTGTACAGAGAATTAAGAACACAAATAATAAGATCATTTTATTTGGGAAGCTCTCTAAACGAATTAGCTTTTTGGGTTTACTGACATTCCACAAGACATCCTAACCCAAACATATATTTGTTTATAAACTGGAAAATTGTTCTGTACATGAATGGGTCAACAAAACTCCGAACTGCTGCACTGGTCTGGTAAGCAGCTGCAAAAACCATTTGGTTAAAGATATTGCCAATAACTGAGGCTATACTAGTTACTAAATATAAGGCATGACATGCTCTTTCCATCCATAATCTTGATGGTTTAATCCATTTGTTTATTGGGATATGGCAATGTAAACATTATGTGTGCGTCTGCTAAAAATGATTGTCTTTATTTGTTATTAGGACTTACGTCAGCTCACATTTTAGGAGGCTTTCGTTTTAGAAAGCCAGTATAACTTGCTATCTGGAAATTTCCCGTTTCCATTTCTGTGCCTAGAGGTAATACTGTGTGTACCTTATTACAGGACACGCATCTTTCTTTTTTATCAGTTTTATTTTTTTATTTTTATACTTGTTGCTATATGGGTATTTATGTATTATCCTATCATATTATATGTATAAGCACTATACTAAGAACAAAGTATCATGTTCCAGACTTTTGCCATCACAAGGCCTACATGTATTATCATTTTCTAGCCAAACTTATGGTATTGGACACATTTTAAGAAATGCAATATACAGTATCTCACAAAAGTCAGTACATCTCTCACATTTTTGTAAATATTTTATTATATCTTTTCATTTTTCAGTTTTAGGCCTCATACACATGGACGTTTCTTAAAAAATAAACAAAACGTCAAGGAAAAAAAAATCGGCATTTTTCGGCGTTATGCATTGGCGTTAGTGAGCGTCGGCGTCAATAGGCGTTTTTTTTTAAAAATCATGCTATTTTTCAACCTAAAAACATCGGCGTCAAAAAACGCCCGTTAACGCCGGTACAATATTAGTTGACGTTTGTTGGCGTTAGTTGGCGTTTTGTGGCGTCGGCGTCAAAAAATGCCAAAACGTTACAGCCTCAGAATGCACTGGCCATGGGTTCTAGTTTCAGCTCACTAATGCCGATGCCATCTACAGCTCAAAAATGTCGGCGTTTTTATAGGGCCATTGACTAACATGGAGAGCTGCAAAAAAGCCAGAAAACGCCAGCGTCAAAAAACGTCTGTGTGTATGAGGCCTTAGAGTTATTATGGGAACAGGAATAGAGTGGTAATCATCCAACTGAGGCATTGTTCCGGTGACCACTGTCTAAAGCTAGTCATACATTGCTTGAATATTGGTTGATTTCTACTGAATCATCTGAATTTTGATCTGTTTTTGAAATTTGATCAGTTTGCACAACCAGACTCCACCAACTTCAATTCAAAATCAAAGGAGCAGGGCGGAAGATTCTCTGCTGAACATTGACTGCAGCCAATCAGATGCCATCATTGTTTGGGTATACTGACATCCGTGGGAGCAGCGGCTGTCAAAATACAATAGCGGGCAGGGGAGGCTCCTCCATCCACACTGTTTAATTTATGGATAGCCTAAGGGAGGATTTTCCTCCCTTTGGAGAGACTTTCTTCTCTTCTCTTTTTCACAACTCCTGTTGTGTCTACATGACAAGAAATAAGGTACATTTCTCCAATGGGACACCATGGGAAAAAACCTTACAGAGGTTTTTAACCATTCCCTATTCTTTTCAAATTTGTCTACAAAACAGGAATAGAGGGAAAAATTCCAACAAGAGCACCGAATCCACTGGTAACTGAGAGGATTTTCTATATTTTAGAAAGATCTCCTGTCACTTCCTGCTGTGGCTCTGAGATAGGAAGTAAAGAAAATTTCCCCCACATTTCAATATCAAACAATCTGGCTTTGATTAAATCCTTCCCTACTGTATCCAAAATGAGAAAAAGACATCTTGAGATATACTTTAAGCAAGACAGAGACATTGAATACTATGTTCCAAATATGCACCAGTTATAGATATCAATTGCTCATTCACAATTATGTGTTTGCAATAGGGTTGCCACATCATCCCTTTAATCCAGTGCATATATGGATTAGACAGGTTCTGAGGCTAATTTAATGCAGATAAGGCACCAAGTGAGTTTAATTACCACCTTAATCAGCCACAGAACCTGTGTAATTAATATGTGTCCTGGATTAAAGGGATGGTGTGGCAACCCTAGTTTGCAACAAACAAACCTTTAGTTGCCAGGTGTAGTTTCAGTATGGCTAAAAGGTGTCTCTTTGGGGTGCCAATGGCTGTAGTGTGACTGGTCCCATTACTTGCAATGGTTGGCCATTTCCATGCACTTTCTCAAGTGTTTTCATGGTAAGTTGCAAATGGGCATTATGTTGCCATTTTCTTTTTTTCATCTGATAGGCCAATATATTCCTTAGGCTTCATTTACACTGGCACTGTGAAACATGCATTGATATGAATTTAGATGACATTTCTAAACCCATATAAGTGGATTTATTGTTTTTTTAGTGGTTACATGTGAATAGAGTCTCCAATAGACCCTATACCAGTGGTTCTCAACTCCTGTCCTCAGGACTCACCAACAGGCCAGATTTTAAGTATTATCTTGGGGAGATGCAGACTAGAATACTGCAATCACCGAGCAGCAAATTATATCACCTGTGATGTATTTCAGTTATCCTGCAAACCTGGCCTGTAAGGCCCCATTCACACAGGGGCGACTGTCGCTCCGACTTGAGTCACCTCAAGTCGCCCCAAGTCGCTTGACATCTAAAATCCCATTGAAATGAATGGGAGCCGTCTTAATGTACACTACTGAAGTCGGAACGACTTCAGAAAAGGTTCCTGTACTACTTCTAGGCGACTTCTATCCGACTTGTGCCCATAGAATTGAATAGAAGTCGCCTCCAAGTCGGATCCCCCATCTAAATAAAAGCGACTTTGTAGTGAAAAGAATAGAATTTATTTTTAGGCAACCCCCTCCCTCCCTTCTCTGATTGGTCAAGGCAAAGTCGCCTGGAAAAAGTCGTGTTGTAAATTCACCTCAAGTCCCTGGAAGTCGCGCTGAAAGTCGCGCTGAAATTGCCTAGCAAAGTCGCGTCGAAGTCGGGTCGCCCCTGTGAGAATGCAGCCTTAGTGGGTCCTGAGGACAGGAGTTGAGAACCACTCCCCTTTACAGATCCAAGTGATCTGGGAGGCATAAATGTTGTTTACAATTCTTTCTCAGATGACAGTCCCTGCATTTAGAAAAACTGAATGAGACCTAATGACAAAGCTGATACATTTAAATATATTCATCTAATAACATATTTTGCTTACAGGTAGTTAACTATCATTTAATACAGTGATTTCATGTTCATTAGTTCATTTGGCTATTTGCAGAACAGCCGTGTTTTTGAAGGTCCCTACAGACATAGGATAAAGTTCCATTGACCTTGATGTTACAGTCGAGATGGTCAATAACATATATTTAGGGTCTACCCACCCTTGCCAGACTTTTCCTGGCTGAGTCTTCTAGATGAAAAACCGATCGGCTAGGATGGATTTTCCAGAGCGAACATCATTGCTTATCGCCATGAGATAAGCAGCTTAAAAATGCATTTATATGGTTGGCCTTGCTCAGGGTTATGTTAAACAAATGATCCACTTGTTTAAAGACTGTTCATTCATGCACATCAATAAATGAGATTTTTTTTTTCCTTTGCACAAAAAATCTGAGTTATACCCTATGGGCTGGTAAAGCAGCAAAAGCTTTTGGTCTAAAGTCAAAATGAGAACGCAGAAGAAAAGATGACATTTTGTACTCTAAGATTCATTTGCTGTGGTTGATCTTGCTTTAACTGCGCATCAGCTTCATGACAATGTGCTCTTGCGTAAATGTAAAATACCGAACTAAGGATCAGAGCCGAGGATCTAAATCAAGAAACATTTTCAAAATATCATTTTTATCATATGGCAAACTTAAGTTAGAGTCACTGTTAACTTCAGTCTCCAATTCCAATAAAATCCCAAAGCTCAAGACACCTTTAGCAGTAAAATGTCAGTCAGCTGAAACCGCTAACGCTTGTGACAATCCCGTGTAAGGATGTAGAAGAGACACCATGCTGCCCGCATAAAGGAGATTGGAGGATGTATAGGAAAAATGTTGTGATTGCCATCTACGCCTTTTTAAATGTTATTATAACCAGCGGGTCACCTAAGATTATATCCGAACGGGTCACCGGTATTCGTTGGATGTGCTTACATGATAATACTGCCAAGGGATCCTATTTTTTTTTACTTATAAACACATAGACATGGAAACTTTAATCACACATATGTTCATGTCTACATTTATATGAATTCTACAGACACTCCCAGGGCCAGCATTATCTCACAGGAACAACAAAAACTTTTTACCTCAAAATAAGGGAGTCTGTCACAGTCTGAAGATAGATATAGACACTTGAAATTCTGTTGGTTCCGCAAGGACCGGCCGACCTATGATCCAAGTATGCCACTGTGGTTAACCACTTCAGCCCCAGAGCCCATTTTTACACTTGTGATTACAAGTTAAAATCAGTATTTTTTGCTAGAAAATTACTTAAAACCCCCAAACATTATATATATATATTTTTATCAAACACGCGGTTTGGAAAAAAGACACTTTTTTGAATTAAAAAATAAGGAAACAGTAAAGTTAGCCCAATTTTTTTGTATATTGTGAAAGAGGATGTTACGCTGAGTAAATAGATACTAAACATGTTAAGGTTGAAAATTGCGCACACTTGTGGAATGGCAACAAACGACGGCACTTAAAAATCTTCATAGGCGACGCTTTAAAAAGTTTTAACGGTTACAAGGTTAGAGTTACAGAGGAGATCTTTTACTACAATTATTGCTCACACTCTGACGATCGCAGCGATACCTCACATGTGTAATTTGGACACCGTTTTCATATGCGGGCGCGACTTACGTATGCATTTTCTATGCTGTGCGAGCTGGCGGGGACGGCAGGCGCTTTAAAATTTTTTTATTTTATTTTATTTTTTAGCACTGTTCCTATAAAAAAAAATCTGATCACTTTTATTGCTGTCAGAGGAATGTAAACATCCCTTGTGACAGTAATAAGTGGCGGCAGGTACTCTTTATGGAGGGATCGGGGGTCTAAAAGACCCCCAATTCCTCCTTTGCACTCAAAAGTATTCCGATTGCCAAAAATGGCGATTCTGAATACTGTCATTTTTTAAAAATCAGTGCCATTGGCCGCCGAGTAAACTGGAAGTGGCGTTGTGACGTGCTTCCGGAATTTCACAAAGGAGACCCGATCTGAGCGGATTCTAGCTTCCATCGGGACTCCTCGCAGCCGGTGGAAGTGCTGAACTGATGCTCCAGTCTCCCGGTGGGATGGGATGCCAGGGAAGAGCGGTGGAAGGCGGTGGGAGGGGATGTCCCCTCTTACAGATAGCCGACTGCCTGCGCTAATAAACGGTTCTGGAGAATAGCCTGTAACTGCAGGCTATACCCTGATACATTCACTTCTCCCAACCGCCGTATATAAAAGGCGATTTGCGTAAAAGTGGTTAAACAGTAGTCGATCTACCAATCTACTTCTGTTCAAGCGCCCTGTTGGAAATAAGCTGCTTGATCTGTGCTGCAGGCAGTAGACTGCAACGCTGATCTGTGTATTCTGATTCTCCCCGCTGTCAGAATACCATGACATAGCGGGGAGGATTCCCCCATCCACCGTGTGAGGATTGCGGAACCAGGTCAGATTTGTTTCGTTCAGCCTGCCTGCTGAATGAAAAAAACCGACTCATCTACAAGCCTAAGACTGCCCATAAACAGGTCTTCTTTTTTTTTCATCAGCCAGTGGGCTGATGAAAAAAAAATGGAAAAAGAAAACTGAAAAAAAAACATACACAAGAATGGTGGATGGAAGAATCCTCCCCACTGTGCTATTGTATTCTGACAGCAAGGACTCCTCCACTGTCAGAATACACTGATCAGTGTTGCAGCTGATCAAAGGAAAATTTTCCAACATTCCCAATCCACAGAAGTCGAGTGTTAAATTGACTTCTTTCAAGAGGGGACAGCTATAGGCAAGTTGAACTGAACTGGCCAAACTTCGATCCATCTATGGCCAGCTTAAAGGGGTTGTAAAGTCTCCAGGTTTTGGAATGCATTAAGGTGAAAAAACCTTTTGTTGTGCAGCAGCCCCCCAGAGCACCTCTTTTGCATACCTGAACTCGATCGTTCCAGCAACGAGAACGAGCCCAGCAGCTCCAGCCGCTGTCTCGGGTCCTCATTGGATAGATTGATAGCAGCGGGAGCCATTGGCTCCTGCTGCTGTCAATAAAACCTAGTGACACGGGAGTTGTGGGGCGGGGCCAAGTCCTGCTGTCTGTGTTAATGGACGCAGCAGCAGGACTGGGGACCGTGCCTGCATGAGTGCCCCCAAGGAAAGCAGCCCTCCGTGAGGTAACTTAAGAAGAGAAGGAGCCAGGAGTGCCGGCGAGGGACCGCAGAAGAGGAGGATCGGGCCACTCTGTTCAAAACCCTTGCACAGAGGAGGTAAGTATGACATGTTTGTTTTTTTAAAGAAAGACAAACCTTTAGTATCACTTTAAGGCTGGCCTTATACTTGGAAGATTTTGTTTGAAAGTTTGGATGATTAAGTAAAAAATCACTCCTCTGACTATTTGATGGTGCTTTCATGGGCTCGACTGATTTTAAACAACTTTTCGTTCGAGTACCATGTCAAAGTCTCAATTGTTGTTGAAAGATTATGGTTTGAGCAGAATTGATGTAAGGCTGCATACACATATAACCAGGAGCAGAATTTTCCATCCTTGTCCTTTGATTTTTTTCACTCACTCTGACCATAACCAACTCTTAGATCAGGGTTTCTCATCCAGGGTTCCGTGGAACCCTAAGGTTCCTCCAGAGGTTGCTAGGGGTTCCTTGAGCAATGGTCAATTTCTACCTCTCAGATAAATTCCCACTGACATAATTAATCTTTTTAGCCATCTGTAAGGGGGTAATTCTTCCCAATAACCACAAGTGTAAGGAGCATTCTTCCCACTGACCATCACACTAATGTATCATGAGTTGTAGATTTTACATTTTTAGCAGGGGTTCCCCGAGACCGGAGAATTATTTCAAGGGTTCCTCTGTGTTGAAAAGGTTGAGAAAGGCTGTCTTAGATAGTCAAGTGAATGTTTTGAAAACAACAGTTTTACAAAATTATACAGATGTAACCATGTTCATTAGCATATGCAGCAGAGGTCTCCAAAGTGCGGCCCAGGGCCAAATGTGGCCCTTTGCTTGCTTTTATTTGGCCCTTGGAGCACTATTGATCCCACTGATGTGAGACACTATTCTGTCCACTAACATCAAAAATGGGGCATAATTACTGCCACTGACATCAACAATGGGGCAGCATTTCTCCCTCTGACACCAACAATGGGGCACTATTCTTCTCCCTAATACCAAAGATGGGGCATTGTTTACTCACACTTATGCCAGAAAAATGTTCTATTCCTGCTGGCCACAGTCTGACCCCCCTAAAAACTGAAGGACAGTAAACTGGCCTTTGTTTAGAAAGTTTGGAGACCCCTGGTATACTGTATCTAAAGCCATTTTTTTATATTAGCTCAAGTAGGGATATATTAAAGCCCATGCCATTTTTGTTTGCTGTCTATGTCTCATGTGGGAGCTTTCCTTTCACATCCTGTCCTTTAGATGCAGCAGAAAATGTCTCTAAAGTGAGGGAAATCTGCTCTTAGACAGTTGTCACTGGGACAAATGTCTCCATTGGAAGATTTCCCCTCAATAATTTCTCTTGCATCCATTCCACTGCCAATGGTCACAGGATGACTCTCTCTAGTGGGGATGAAGACAGATATATGTATACTGTATATATATATATATATATATATATATATAACCTTCAGAAAGGCGACTCTCCTAAACATTGATTTTTTTTTTACTGCATGTTTTACTAATCTCAGTAAACATTTGAGATTCTCTTTTTGGTGTGTTGGCTATTTTTCTACTTATGGATTTGTGTGGTGTCTCCATTGGCCATGCACCTGGAGCAAGAAAGTTGAAGGTATGGGATTGTTAGCACATATCAGCAATAAACTTGACATGAATTCTAACCTGCTCACCACTCTATCCGAAACTTAAGAAAAAAGTTTTGGTTTTAGATAATCTTTAGATATCCATGCAGGAGATTTGCCATCTGCTGCGTCATTTAGGTTGCACATGGCACCGGTGATGTCTATAAGGGTTAAAACGCATTTAGCATCTTTTCTGCAGGAGATATGTAGTGTCAATCTCCTGTAATGTATCATGATGTAGAAAGCAGGATGGCTCTGTGAAAAGGTTTCTTCCATTGACGTTGCTGTTTTGAGCAGCAGTAGGTTTTGGTCCCAAAAATAACTTCAAAAGGAACCGTGGACAAGAGGTCACCATTCCTATCATTTTTACATAACATACTGCCCAAAGGTGAAAGATACATAGTAGTTACATCTCTGTTTAAGTGACGCTGTGGTCTGTGATAAGTCATCTGAAGGGACTGCATGTTTTTTAGTACTACTACTACTACAGCATAAAAAAGCAGTTGTCACTGGAAAGTCTTATGTGTGTCTGGTCTAGATGTTCTATGGATCAAAAACATAGCAACATGGAATGCTGCTTTAAAATTAGGTTCTTGCTGAGGAGCTCTCCAAAGCATACTGGAAACATGTAAATTCTCATACATACTGGCATCATTTTGCACATAATTTTTTCAGCTTTTATTAAGTCTATCAACGACTACAGTCAATAATTATAATGTAAGCATCCAATTATATTGTAAGTGTCCATAAATACTTACAAGAGCACCAGAATTGCTCCATGTTGATAAAACTATCTGCTGCAAACTTTTTTGGGCTCCGGGCAGCATTGAAAATGCAAGTCAATAAGTACACTGAATAACATTTTGGAAGCACTTATTTAGTGTCAACTATGATATTCACAACCTCTTGGGGACAATTTATTATACTAGATGCTCCAGTATGCACCTGAAGTTACTTTAAAAAGCTGAAAAAAATGTTTACTGGTATGCTAAAGCTTGCTAAATCTATATAGGCACAGGCAAGCTTTGATGAGCATTTTTATTATAAACGTCTATAGGAATGAGCCCTGAGGCATCATTTTCCTGACATTGTACTTTACAGACCTGTTGCATAATCACTCTTGTGGCAATAAACGTTTCTGCTTTGTCACTCACACATCAGATGTTACGGAATGCTTTGCAATTTGTGGCTTGAGCATGTATTTATCCACATGAATTTGACAACGTGCTTGGACAATTCAGAAAAGACTTTGCGTTTTGTTATTCTTATGTATCAAACTTCTCTTATTGAATTGACAATCATATAGAATGAACGCAATAAAAAAAGCACAGCCTGCTCATTCCATAAAACATGGTATTTCCTACAGAAGATAAGTATAAGGCATTTATTGATAGATGTTCCCTTAGCAGCTTGTTAGTCATAGTGTTTAAATTTCAAGACTCCCTGACATCACAACGCATGCATTAACACGCCATTTTAAAGTGCATTGTTATGCGCTTTAACTTTTTTTTACTTTAAAATGTGAATGTTCCTTTTTTTATTGTTCGTTCTATCATAGAGCACTCAATGCAGCAATTTGCCATGCACTGTGATTAAATGGAACTTGCCTTTTTTTTTGGTGCACACCAACACAAGTCACTATTGAAAACAATGGCATTCTGTTTGAATTTGCATTTAATTGCATTGAACAATATAGCTCAGCACTGGTGGTGTGACTGAGCCCTTATTCCATGCCAGCCTTTTTCAAGCTTTCTACTCCAGAGGACTTCTCAGGGATACCCTGTTAAAATGAATTCATCAGGAGGCAGCAGAAAAAATGCTTGTTACTTTGGCGATCAATGGGAAAAATCACCCCCTTACAGTGGTGCTAGGAGACACACTCATAAAGACAGGTTAAAAGAACTTTGGTGTCATGCTGTTGGTTCTGCAAGTCATTGGACCCGGAACTATCCAGACTGCATTAAATGGGAGGTCAATCAGCCACAGCTCAAGGAACCCTTAGCAATCTTTCATGGAACTGTAGAGTTCTATGAAACCCTGGTTGATAATGGCAGCTCTAAGCATTTACAACCACTAAGGAACTGGAGATCTCAGCATGACCCATTATCTGCTGAGCATGTAGTTCTTCAACACCTGGAGTACCATATATTGCCCAAGTTTATTCAATGAAAGAAGAGATCTACATGCCATATGGAAAGGATGGTAAGTATATAGAATCCCAAAAGAAAACTAGGGGGTTGATTTACTAAAACTGAAGAATGCAAAATCTGGTACTTCTAACTTCAGCTTATTCAATTAAGCTTTGACAATAAGCCTAGATTCACACTGATGCGAGTTTGAAATTGTGCAAGGTAAGCTGAACTCACACTATTTTAAAGAGGCAATGCAGTCCAACTTTGGGGGCGATTTGACAGACATCTGGGCAGGTTCATGCACAAATGTCTATTCAAATCGCCCCCCGAAGTTGCCAAAAGTAGTACAGGAACTACTTTTGGGAATTGGTGTGGTGCCACAAAGTTGGCGTCGCACTGATTCGGACGGTGCCATTGCTGGCAATACCCGCCGATTTGGCATGCAATTTGACATGTCAAATCACATGCCAAAGCGGCCCAATGTGAATGTGGGCAAAAACCTTAAAGCTGATTGGTTTCTATGCAGCGCTACACCCTGTTTTTGCACTCTTCATCTTTAGTAAACCAACCCCTAGTAGTCAATGCACCCTAAGACATAACAATAGGCAACACCGATGAAACCCAAAATGAAGACACATGTTAAAATGAAGGTTGTAGATAAAGACATCACCACAACAGGTTACTCCTCGTAAGGCATTAAACTAATAGCACAGGTAAACGATTTCTGACATGTTCTTACGGAGACCCATTTCACAACAGCTGTGAATTGCCTGCTATTTAAAATTACTATGGTAACCATTTTAGCATTCATCGCAATTAGAATTTTTCACACTGTAATCAAACTTTTTTTTTTCATAACTTTTTAAAAAGAACACCTCGGGCACAAATGCCACTGTAAGGGATATAATTACAGCGGAAATAACGTTGAGCGTATAAGTGGATCAACTTTTTCGCACACGGGCTCCACAAGAAAAATTTTTCAATACTTTTTTTTTTCAAACTAATGTCACACTTTTTAAGATTAACGCTACTTACGATTTTACCAATGGTATCATTAAAATTTATCGTCCGTTAAGTGTCGACAACACTTTACCCAGAGGCATTCTTGTACAGTCTTTAGCAAATGGACACGATAATCAAATTACGGAATGCTCCTCATTGGACAACACCACTACAGAAATAGATGTTGGAAGTAAAATTGTACACAGAAGTAAAACCCAAAGTAGCCACAACGGATAACAATACAGAATCCCACGTAACTGATGATCCCCAACCAAATGATTTCTACTTCTCACGT
>BLSH010336072.1:515240-545437 GCA_018402905.1 Glandirana rugosa | reverse complement strand
ATTGGGTTCAACCCCCCCCCCCCCCCCCAAGGATGTGATCTACTAAAAATCCCCTATTTATACTCAAGTGTTTTTCCTTACACCTGCCCCTATGCCCAACATGGACAATGCTATTCTTTCCAATTGTTCCTACTACCATATGCAAGCTCAGTCACCCGACATTCTAATTATTGATAATTAGAATACCCTGTGCGCAATGATTTAAGACAGTGATGGCGAACCTTGGCACCCCAGATGTTTTAATACTACATTTCCCATGATGCTCTTGCACTCTGCAGTGTATTTGAGCATCATGGAAAACGAACACATCTGGGGAGCCAAGGTACGCCATCACTGATCTAAGATAAAAAAACTCATAATATAACTTTTAATAAGCTGCTGCCTGCACTGACGTGTGTTCCCACATCTGCACAAAATATCCCTACTATTTAACATGGGAATGCACCCAGAAGGAGCAGGTACCTAGTTTTGAAAGGTGCTCTCTCCCACTTCCTCTGGAATCTCCTAGGTGATCTGAGCGGAAGGCCATCCCTGGGGGAAGCAGCCCAGGTCCCAGAAGGTTGCGGGGCCATTTAGAAAGCACATTGCTGCTTGTGCATGCTCAGTATGAAGCCAGCTCTGTAGCTGCAAGGGGTCACGGCTGGCTTCCCCTACTAAAGCTCCATTCACACTTGTACGATTCGTGCAACTTTGATACAACTTTGGATGGGTGCAACTCGGATGTGACTTGTTGCCCCTTTGCAAAGTTGGACCCACTGTTGCACACAAGTTGCATTGTATAACATCCAGGTACGACTTTCCTGCAACTATTGAGGGTTAACATTGAAGTCTATGGCCCTCAATGTGCATGAAAGTCGGACCAAAGTAGTGCATGAACTACTTTGAAGTTGCTGCGACTTTAGGTCACATATATGAATGGTTATCATTGGAAAACATGGTGTATGACTTGTCATGCAACTTTGATGTCCAAGTGTGAATGGGGTGTAAAGATTCCAGACCAGTATAGAACTGATGAGAGCGGCAATGGATCCCTGATCCAGTGGGTGTCCTTTTATTAAAAGTCAGCAGCTACAGTATTTCTAGCTGCCGACTTTTTTTTTTTTTTTTTGTTCTTAGGATGAAGATCCTTTTTATGTGCCGCTCAGCTGTATAGAACAATTGTACACCCAAAACATTCTACGCTCAGAAAACGACATGAGCATTTTTTGAGTATATTCAGGCGTTTGTCGCCTCTTTGCCTGTAATGGAAATGCCTGTTAATATGTTATACGTGCATTTTTACTCCTGAAGAACTGCTTTCACTTCCTTTGCCCAGCCCAAGAAACCAACTCCTGAAATTTGTAAATCACCTGAAATATGCCTGTAAAATGGCTGAATAAAATATTCCTAAATAAATTTGATATGCTCTGCTCAGGTGTGAATGCAAGCTAAAGTGCTGTGAAATATGTTGTTGCTATATATATATATATATATATATATATATATATATATATATAAAGTATCTCACAAAAGTGAGTACACCCCTCACATTTTTGTAAATATTTTATTCTATCTTTTCATGTGACAACACTGAAGAAATGACACTTTGCTACAATGTAAAGTAGTGAGTGTACAGCTTGTATAACAGTGTAAATTTGCTGTCCCCTCAAAATAACTCAACACACAGCCATTAATTTGTATTGTATAAAAAACAGAGATACAGCGCCTCAAAACAATTAATTAATATAGTGCGGTAGTGCAGCCCAGTCTTCCTTAAGTGAAAATCCCATACAAAACTTTACACAGCCATTAACGTCTAAACCACTGGCAACAAAAGTGAGTACACCCCTAAGTGAAAATGTCCAAAACTGGGCCCAGTTAGCCATTTTCCCTCCCCAGTGTCATGTGAATCGTTAGTGTTACAAGGTCTCAGGTGTGAATGGAGAGCAGGTGTGTTAAATTTGGTGTTATCGCTCTCACGCTCTCATACTGGTCACTGGAAGTTCAACATGGCACCTTATGGCAAAGAACTCTCTGAGGATCTGGAAAAAAGAATTGTTGCTCTAAATAAAGATGGCCTAGGCTATAAGAAGATTGCCAAGACCCTGAAACTGAGCTGCGGCACGGTGGCCAAGACCATACAGCAGTTTAACAGGATGAGTTCTACTCAGAACAGGCCTCTCTAAGGTCGACCAAAGAGGTTGAGTGCACATGTTCAGTGTCATACCCAGAGGTTGTCTTTGGGAAATAGATGTAGGAGTGTTGCCAGCATTGCTGCAGAGGTTGAAGGGTTGGGGGGTCAGCCTGTCAGTGCTCAGACCATACGCCGCACATTACATCAAATCGGTCTGAATGGCTGACGTCTCAAAAGGAAGCCTCTTCTATAGATGATGCACAACAAAGCCCACAACAGTTTGCTGAAGACAAGCAGACTAAGGACATGGATTACTGGAACCATGTCCTGTGGTCTGATGAGACCAAGATAAACTTATTTGGTTCAGATGGTGTCAAGCGTGTGTGGCGGCAACCAGGTGAGGAGTACAAAGACAAGGGTGTCTTGCCTACAGTCAAGCATGGTGGTGGGAGTGTCATGGTCTGGGGCTGCATGAGTGCTACCGGCACTGGGGAGCTACAGTTCATTGAGGGAACCATGAATGCCAACATGTACTGGGACATACTGAAGCAGAGCATGAGCCCCTTCCTTCGGAGACTGGGCCGCAGGACAGTATTTCAATATGATAACGACCCCAACACACCTCTAAGACGAGCACTGCCTTGCTAAAGAAGCTGAGGGTAAAGGTGATGTACTGGTCAAGCATGTCTCCAGACCTAAACCCTATTGAGCATCTGTGGGGCTTCCTCAAACAGAAGGTGGAGGTGCGCAAGGTCTCTAACATCCTCCAGCTCCGTGATGTCATCATGGAGGAGTGGAAGAGGACTCCAGTGGCAACCTGTGAAGCTCTGGTGAACTTCATGCCCTAAGGCAGTGGTGGAAAATAATGGTGGCCACACAAAATATTGACATTTGGGCCCAATTTGGACATTTTCACTTAGGGGTGTACTCACGTTTGTTGCCAGCGGTTTAGACATTAATGGCTGTGTGTTGAGTTATTTTGATGGGAACAGCAAATTTACACTGTTATACAAGCTGTACACTCACTACTTTACATTGTAGCAAAGTGTCATTTCTTCAGTTGTCACATATAAAGATATACTACAATATTTACAAAAATGTGAGGGGTGTACTCACGTTTGTGAGATACTGTATATATACTGTATATATACCTATATGTATACATTATATACATATCCTACAAACACACCAGGAATTTAATATTTATTATAGGTATTTATTTAGCATTAACAATTTACACAGTGCTTTACATATAGTACATTCACATCAGACCCTGCCCAAGGAGCTTACAATCTAAGGTAAAGAAGTGCATTTGTGTTTTCTATCAACAGTAGGCTAGGCTCACGCTTTGCGTCTTGTGTTTCATGTGTTTCTAAGCATTTTTCATCTGTTTTTAATGTGTTTTTAATCAACTTCTGTTGAATTGGAATAGGCACACATGGATTGAAATTCATCGATGGCCAGTTTAAAATCTGTATACAATGTTTTCAGTCACTGGGCTGTACGAAAAAAAAAAAAAATAACAGATTCCTTCATCCACACATATGATGTGGATGGAGGAATCCCCCAGACCAGAACATTGTATTCTGACAGCAGCACCCACCACACAGATCAGCGACTGCAATTGTTGATCAAGGAAAATTTTCCAACATATCCCTTCAACAGAAGCTGATCAAACAATTGACTTCTGTCGAGCGAAGACAGCAACACACTGATTGAAATTCAGCCGGTCCCTGCTGCACTGGCTGACTTTTGATCAGCGTATGGCCAGTTTAAGGAAGAAGATTTTACCCAGATCCGTATCCATTCATACCATCTATGGCCAGCTTAAGAGTACCTATATAAGATACCATTATCCCTTAAGACCTGTACACACGATAAGAAAATCAGAATTAAAATTTCATACGGCAAACGATCAGCCAATTATCTGATCGTTATTATAGCGCTTTCGACGGCCGATTTAGACTATTTGGACAACAAAACCTGAAGGTGCAGGCTATAAAATTTTTAACATACGTGAACACAACTTCCAATTTGTACAGTTTTTGTCCGATAAAAATCGAAAGAGCAAGACTATGCATGTTTGAAAGCAAAATAATTCATTACAAAACAATTCAACTTAATACATCATTTTCGAAGTTGAGTTCTGCCATATGAGAATTTTTGTGTGTACCAGGCTTAACCATAAACCTGAAATTAAAGTAGAACTATAGGCAAAACTTTTTTTAAATTTTGGATAGAGCAAGGAAATGTTATAACCCCTGTCAGATTTTTTTTCCGCCATCTGTGTCCCATTGTGGAGATTTCCCTTCACTTCCTGTCCTATAGCCAAACAGGAAGTGAAAGGAAATCTCGGCAAATTGAGGGAATACCTTGGAGACCCCCAGGTCACCAGAACTAGTGGTCCCATTGAAAGATTTCCCCTCTATTACTTTTCTGGGGACAACCCAAAATGTGGGTTTTTCTCGTACTTTCTCTTTCAGTGATCGTGGTAAACAGGACAAATAGAGAGGGGGAATCTCTTGCGGTGTTGCAAAGCAAATTAAAGGAATACCTTGGGGACCCCCAGGTCGCCAGAACTAGAGTCCCCATTGGAAGATTTCCCCTCTATTGCTTTTCTGGGGACAACCCAAAATTCGGGCTTTTCTCGTACTTTCTCTTTCAGTGATAACGGTAAACAGGACAAATAGAGAGGGGGAATCTCTTGCGGTGTTGCAACGCAAATTAAGGGAATACCTTGGGGACCCCCGGGTCACCAGAACTAGTGTCCCCATTGGAAGATTTCCCCTCTATTACTTTTCTGGGGACGACCCAAAATTTGGGCCTTTCTCCTACTTTCTCTTTCAGCGATAAAGGTAAACAGAACAAATGGAGAAGGGGAATCTCTTGCGGTGCTGCAAAGCATTGTGGCCACATAATGTGTACTTTGCTGAGCCGCACCATGTCTGCTTGTAGGTGGGCCATTGGGGGGGCTCTGCCTGTGTAAAAGGAGCCAAAGGGCTAAAGTTTGTGCATATAGAAGTATTCAAACTGGCACCCATGTACATAAACTCTGCAGTATAAACCAATCTATAAAAGTATAAAACTGAAAGTATAGATACATCCCACAAATAAAAGATTACAAAGCACGTAGCATAGCTACAAGTAAAATAAAATGAAAATGTATATTACAAATACAGACCTCCTACCCAGTGTGAGATGGAGTCTCTGCTTAAAAGAGCTTACAATTCAGAGAAAAGTGATGGTATTATGCGATAGCTGACGGTATTGTGAGCCAGTTGATGGTATTTTAAGGCTCTTTTTCAGGTCTTAACAAAGGCTGTTATTCATTTCAAAAAAACATTGTTGGGGATTAATCTCCCGCATCAAACATGCATTGCACAATGCCACCAGTTGAGATAATATTTGCTTCTAAATTCCGGAGGTCCTGCTACATGCAGAGGAGGTGTTAAGCAAAGAGAAAACAGCTCATATCGATATGACACACGTACTAAAGTAAGAATTAAAGTTAATAAAGAATTCAAATAAAAGACATTCATAAGTATAAAAATAAAAAGCATAACAACTTATTTTAATCAACATTGGATTATGCATTTTATTAAAATATATGAAATGCTACTATGGGTAGAGCATTCGCTTAGCAGAAATAGTGACAACACTATTGTGGGAAAATTCGGAAATCTGCAATGGAAATATGGTTTTGTATATGTGTAAAGTGTGCAAACTCAAACAAAATGTCACAATAACAGCTTTAGGTCCCTTTCAGACGAAGCGGATTCAAGCGGATCTCCGCTGATCCCCGCTGAGCAGGCGGATGACAGGTCTGTGTCCACTCCACTATGCTGAGCAGACACAGACACATCCCGCTCTCCTCTATGGGGCAGTTGGGTGGAAAAAGACTGCATGTTCATGGCAAACGTATCACCATATGTCTGTTTTTAGCAGATCTTATAGGATCAGATGCCCGAAAGGTGTCAGCGGACACGTCTGCTGACATCCGCCGCCCCATAGAGAACAATGGATGGTCCAATCAGGTCTGCCTGAAAAACAGACAGGCGGACCCAATTGGTCTGCTCCTGTGAATGGGGCCTTATAGTAGACATGTGTAATTCGTTTAGTTCGAATTCGTTTTTTAACAATTTTTTTGAAATTTGTTAATTTGTACGAATTCGAATTTCCGAATTTTGAATTTCTGAATTTTTCTGAATTTTCGTAATTTCAAATTTGAAAATTTGGTAATCCGAAAATCCGAAATTCGGAACTCTGAAAGTTCGAAAACACGATAATTGGAAAATCTGAAATAATAACTAACTAATAATAACTTAACTATTACTAACTATTAAATTATAGGTATTGGAATTCCCTTTAAAATTTGGCTGTTAGTGATACATTTGTATTTACTTTCACTAGCATTCAAATTTGAAAGGAAATTTCAATACCTATAATTTAATAGTTATTTATTAGTTAGTTATTATTTAGAATTTTTGGATTTTCTTTCTTATATTCAAACTGTCGGATTTTCGAATTTCCTAATTTTTGGGTTTTGAATTTTTTACTTCCGATTTTCCGGATTTCTGAATTTTCCAGTTTTTGAATTACCGTATTCGAAAATTTCCAAATTTCGATTTCCAAATTTGAAAATTTTAGATTTTCAAATTCCGAATTCAAAAAATTTCCGAATTTTCGATTTCTGAAAATTTTCAAATTCCCGAATTTCCAAAAAACCCCCAAATGAAACGAAAATGAACAAAATTTTCAGCAGTGCACATGTCTACCTTATAGTTGCAGAAAATACACCACACTGGTGTGTTGATTAAAATCACTAACCAATTATGTGCTAGACAGCTCTTGCAACACAAAACAATAAGTGAACACAATAAATGCTACCAAAAAAGGTATGGATAAATAATAATATGTGTTCAGTCCATAATACTATAATTTCTGTGTTCAATATTCCACAAAAAAAAATTGACAATCCATAAGAAAGTGAAGATGACATTTGTGCCTTAACACCAGAAATCACCCCTTGCCATGCTCTATAACCAAGAGCTTGTGTAAATAAACTGCACTCACCAGATTGTATTGACCTCCTTGTTGTACAAGATAAGTCAGGAACGGTTTGTGGTCACTCAAGAACCAGATCATACCACTGGATGGATGGCTGGGGTGGGTGTCCTCTACTCGTTAACAAATGGATCAGCATTCCAATAGCTCAAATGGCCAGGGACCAAAAATGAAAAAAGAGAGAAGAGGGGACCTCTCATAGTGTGTAAAACTGTTGTTAATTGGTAAAAACAATCACATACAAAGGCTGATGCCAAAAAACATAGAGAATGACGTATACCCAATCTGTCTGGACTCTTAGAAAGCTGCCTATTAGTTTGTTTGCATTCCACCTGGTCCGGAAATGACGCACCAAGAGCTCTACTTAACGCGTTTCGTCATCACCGGACATCCTCAGAAGCAGAAGCCTTCACTATATTCACGTAGCTATGAGTAAGCACCTACTGTAGGGTGCGAAACGCGTCAGATGGACCTTTCGTTCGTTGTCTATATCACCCTTTGATGCAATAAATCGTTTTTGGAAATTGGATCGTTTGAGTGCGGCTACTTCCAACCTTGTTGCTGTTACTATATTCACTTATTGTTTTGTGTTGCAAGCACTATCTAGCACATACTTGGTGTTATTTTAAACCTATTTCAGTTGGTTTGAGATAGATGCTGCACTGTAGGGGGTGAATTGGCACAAGTGGTAATTTTATTTTACACATTTAATAACATGCCTTCCCCGATTCCAGTTAGCTCCCATTGCAACATGATTCTGTGCTGTGCAACCTCCCTCTTATGCTCCAGTGTGTGTAGCCAGGACAATGATGGGAAGCTGAAAACGTGGGCTATAACGATCTATATTTAAATATATTTACATTTAAAATAACTCTAGAGGCAGAGCTATCAGGTAGCCAGGTACAGAATAATGCTAGGATGAATATTATATTCCCTGGCCAGATGTTCTATGACCCTAGCATGTGTTTAAAGGGTCAGTCCATAAAGAAGTTAGACAAATAGAAGTCATTTAGACCCTAAGGGGTGTATTTATTAAAAAGTTGCATAGCTATTTGACCTATGATGCTGCATGTGCTTTTGTTCTGTGCGAATGGGGCCAAAAAACAATGTTATCAGGCTATTTTCACTCCAGGTTGAATGTTTTTCATTCATACGGTGTGAAATCAGGAAACTATCTGATTATGGCCACTAGATGGAGATGGTGAGGTATTTTCATTAAATACTCTTCTGTATGAATGAAAAACATTTACAGGACGAATAGTTATGCAATTTTTTAAAAACAAATTCACCCTTAGATTCTAAAAGAAACTGAATATAACTTTATGCACTGATACTTTAAACTTATCCTAGGGACACAGGGTATCTGGCCAGTGGATATAAAATTCATCCAAGTGTTATTCTGTACCTGGCTGCCTTATAACTCCATTTCTAGAGTTAAGTATTTCATATGATCATCAGCTCCATCTAGTGGCCCATAATTGCCCGATTCTCTCTATTCTATATAAATGAACAACATTCGACCAGGAGAGAAAATAGCTTAAAGGAGTTGTAAAGGCAGAAGGTTTTCTTATCTTAATGCCTTCTATACATTAACCAGTTCCCTACCGAGCCATTGTAAAATGACGTCGGCAGGGACTGGTCGTCGATCCGGGCGGACGTCATATGACGTCCGCCGCTTCTCGCCGCTACTGCGGGCCCCTAGGGGCCCGCAGAGCGGCGATCACGGATCGATCGTCTGCCAGGGGGTTGTGTCCCCCCCAGATCGTGGTAAAGAGCCAATAAAATTGGCTCTTTACCACGTGACCGGCTGTGTCCAATCACAGCCGGTCACTGACGCTCCTCTCGTGCACGCCGCTCGTGCGCGTCCCCGGGGGCACGCAGCGCGGCGATCGGAGCTGAGGCTTGTCCCTCGGACAAAGCCCAGCTCCGTTCCATGTAAAGAGCCAATAGATTTGGCTCTTTACCACGTGACCGACTGTGTCAATCACAGCCGGTCATGTAATGTAAACAAACCGCGGTAACGAGCTTTTACCGCTGTTCTCCCTGATCACCGATCGTGTGTGACAGGGAGATTGCGGTAACAGCTCGTTACCGCCTACTGTACACCAAGCACACTGATCACACCCCCCCAATAAAGAGGACCTGTCACCACCCCATCAAAGTACCTGTCACAGTCCATCAGAGTACCTGTCACCTGCCCATCAAAGTACCCGAGTACCTGTCATCTGTCCATCAAAGTACCCGAGTACCTGTCACCTGTCCATCAAAGTACCCGAGTACCTGTCACCTGTCCATCAGAGTACCCGAGTACCTGTCACCTGCCCATCAAAGTACCCGAGTACTTGTCACCTGTCCATCAGAGTACCCGAGTACCTGTCCATCAAAGTACCCGAGTACTTGTCACCTGTCCGTCAGAGTACCCGAGTACCTGTCAACTGCCCAGCAGAGTATCCGAGTACCTGTCACCTGCCCACCAGAATACCCGAGTACCTGTGACCTGCCCATCAGAGTATCTGAGTACCTGTCACCAGCCCATCAGCGTACCCGAGTACTTGTCACCAGCCCATCAGAGTACCCGAGTACCTGTCACCTGCCCACCTGAGTACCCAAGTACCTGTTACCTGCCCACCAGAGTACCCGAGTACCTGTCACCAGCCCATCAGAGTAACCGAGTACCTGTCACCTGCCTTTCAGATTACCCGAGCACCTGTCACCAACCCATCTGAGTAACCGAGTACCTATCTGCAGCCCATCAGAGTACCCAAGTACCTTTTACCAATCCATTAGAATACCCGAGTACCTGTCTCCAGCCCATCAAAGTACCCAAGTACCTATCTGCAGCCCATCAGAATACCTGAGTACCTATCTGCAGCCCATTAGAGTACCCGAGTACCTATCTGCAGCCCATGCCTCATAGAATATACCTCGGGTGTTTGCTTTCCAAAATGGGGTCATTTTGGGGGTAATTCCACTGTCCTGGTCCCCCGGGGCCTTCAAAAGTGTGATAGGTATCAATGAAATTTTATGTGTAATTTATGCTCCTAGAACGCCTGATGGTGCTCTCTGCATGTTAGGCCTCTGTATGTGGCCAGGGTGTGAAAAAGTCTCTCACATGTGGTATCGCCATACTTGGGACGAGAAGCAGAATATATTTTGGGGGGTAATTTTTGCTATGTACATGCTATGTGTTAGAAATATCTTATAAATTGACCACTTGTGTAAAAATAAAAGCGTTTTCATTTTCTTTCCACGTTTTTCGAAGACTTGTGGAAAAAAACGAACCATTCAAAAGACTCATAATGCCTCTCAGATTATACGTTGGGGTGTTTGCTTTCCAAAATGGGGTCATTTTGTGGGTAATTCCATTGTCCTGGTGCTCCAGGGCCTTCAAAAGTGTAATGGGTCTTTAGGAAATTAGATGTGAAATTTCTGCTCCTAGAATGCCTAACGGTGCTCCCTGCATGTTGGACTTCTCTATGTGGCCAGGCTGTGTAAAAGTCTCACACATGTGGTATCGCCATACTTGGAATGAGTAGCAGAATATATTTTGGGGGGTAATTTTTGCTATGTGCATGCTATGTGTTAGAAATAACTTATAAATTGACCACTTTGTGTAAAAATAAAAGCATTTTCATTTTCTTTCCACATTTTTCGAAGACTTGTGGAAAAAAATGAACCATTCAAAAGACTCATAATGCCTCATAGATTATACGTTGGGGTGTTTGCTTTCCAAAATGGGGTAATTTTTTGGGTAATTCCATTGTCCTGGTGCTCCAGGGCCTTCAAAAGTGTAATAGGTCGTTAGGAAATTAGATGTGAAAATTCTGCTCCTAAAATGCATGACGGTGCTCCCTGCATGTTGGACCTCTCTATGTGGCCAGGCTGTGAAAAAGTCTCACACATGTAGTATCGCCATACTCGGGGACAGTAGCAGAATGTATTTTGGGGTGTAATTGGAAGTATGCATATGCTGTGTGTGAGAAATAACTTGTTGTTTTGACAATTTTGTGCAAAAAAAAACAAAAAACAAAATAATAATTTCTTAATTTTCCCAAGAATTGTGGGAAAAAAGTGCAACTTCAAAAACTCGCCATGCCTCTTGCTACATACCTTGGAATGTCTACTTTTCAAAATGGGGTCATTTGGGGGGTATTTGTACATTCCTGACATTTCAGGGCCTCAAGAAATGAGATAGGCCATCAGTGCATCAGGTGTGATCAATTTTCAATGATTTGCACCATAGTTTGTAGACTCTATAACTTTCACACAGACCAAATAATATACACTTATTTGGGTTATTGTTACCAAAGATAGGTAGCAGTATAGGTTTTGGCCCAAATTTATGGACAAAAATTACTTATTTGCAAAATTTTATCACAGAAACTAAAAAAAAAGTGTTTTTTTTTCAAAATTTTCGCACTTTTTTCAATTATGTCGCAAAAAATAAAAAACACAGAGGTTCTTAAAAACCATCAAAAGAAAGCTCTATTTGTGTGAAAAAATTATAAAAATTTTGTTTGGGTGCAGTGTAACATGAGAGAGTAATTGTCATTCAAAGTGTGAGAGCGCTGAAAGCTGAAAATTGGTCTGGGCAGGAAGGGGGTATAAACGTCCGGTATTGAAGTGGTTAAGATAAAAAAAAAACCTTCTGTGTGTGGCAGCCTTCCCAGCTCCCCTAATTACTTACCTGAGCCCCTTCTTTCTGCAGCGATGTCCACGAGTGTCTTAGCCGTCCAGGACACTCCTCCTGATTGGCTGGGACACAGCAGCGGTGCCATTGAATCCCTCGGCTGTCAATCAAAGTCAGTCAGCCAATCAGGGGAGAGAGGGGGTGGGGCCAGGTCGGGGCTCCATGTCTGAATGGATACACGGAGCTCTGACTTGGCTCGAGTGCCCCCTGTAACAAGCTGCTGGCTGAGGAGGCACACGATAGGAGGGAGATGCGGGGGCACTGGTGGCTCCCAGCGATTCATGGAGAACTCGAAGAAGCCTGGAGACACTCCCAGCTGGGTGGGGCAGGCGTAACGTGCGCCGGAGCACCTGAGAGTGTCAACAGTTCTGCAGTGTGTCTGAGTGTCTCCGAATGTCTACAAGCAACACCAGTACCTTCGCACCTCTGGCTACATACATTACTGCATACACCAGTGCCCCTGCACCTCTGGCCACATACAGTACTGCATACACCAATGCCCCCCACACCTCTGGCCATATACAGTACTGAATACACCAGTGCCCCCGCACCTCTGGCCACATACAGTACTGCATACACCAGTGCCCCCGCACCTCTGGCCACATACAGTACTGCATACACCAGTGCCCCCGCACCTCTGGCCACATACAGTCCTGCATACACCAGCAGTGATTGTGGAACGCATTATCTGAGTTTCCATTATTTCTTATGGGGAAACTCGCTTGGATATACAAGTGCTTTGGATTGCAAGCATGCTTCTGGAACTAATTATGCACGTAATCCAAGGTTTTACTGTACAACATTTTTCTTATGCAGTTCACATGCAGTTGCCTAGATGTGTTGGGGTTCTGTTTAAAATGAATTACACCACAATGCACTGCGTGTATCATATTGACATGTATTGCAGTGGACACACATTTCAATGTGCTTTACCACAACTGGATCATGTGAATGGGCCTTTAATGATTTTTCTATGTGCTCAAGGACTCTGACGGTGAGAACGTTGCACTTAAGATCCCCCATGTAAGCTTCTGTTGCAACAAGGAACCCCACTATCTGCTGCAATGGGAAACGTAAACAGCAGTAAGATGTTTTCTTTCTTTCTTGTGAGGACAGGAAGTTCAGGGAAGTAGTAATGAGAGAGCAGGAGTTAGCAGCATTGAAAGTTGTAGTAGTTGAAAGTTAGTAACTGACTCAACTCACCAGATTCTACCTGTAAATGAACACAGAATAGCAATGATCCAGTTAGAAGAACGTCAATTAATGAATTTCTGGTTTTCCTGAATATTTCTATATTGATCTGTCAGATTTGGGGAGAACTACACAAATTAGGAACCATGTGATCATGATTCAGGAATGGTATGATTGTGTATGGCAGGCAGTGGCTCCGATATTCACTCTCTTGCAGAGTTATGGCAGCTGAAGAATCTTGAGCATTCAGCTTCTGAACACTGTAGTGACATAAGAACTGTGGGTGCAACTACAGTGCAGCTGGGAGCAAGGCACCTGACACACCAGCAAGCGTAATGAATGCTGAAGATACTTTGTAGATTTCTATGAGAGTCAAAACATGTCACTGTCACCCAGACGTGTAACAATTGTCACCTTTTTTTTTTTTTTTTGCAGGGGCTTTTTGGTTAAATTTTTTTGACAACACAGTTTTTCAACTTTGACTTTAAGACCCGGTTCACACTAGTGCGATGCGAGAACCCTGCGAATCCACTGCAGTTCCCACATTGCACCCGACTTGCATAACCGTTCACACTGCTATATGCGAACTGAGGGGAGTGTCAATACAATGTTAACGACACCCCCTTTTCAGCTCACATATCGCACTGCGAACTGACAGTTCAGACATGAATCGGATCGCATAAGTGTGAACACCCAATGCGATCCAATTCTGGTTTGACGCAAAAAAGGGTCCTGTGCGAGTTTGGTTCGAATGTGATGCGATTTCAGCCATACTATCTGTATGGCTGAAATCGCATCACACAGACATCACATGTGATGTGAACAGTAATGCGCTGCGAATCACATGCAATGTCTGTCATCGCACTAGTATGAACCGGCATTTGGCTCCATTCACATCCGAGCGATGCGAGTTGCGGGCGGAATTGGCTTGATTCTGCTCGTGACTCGCAATAGCAGCAAAACGCCAGAGCGTTGCCCATTGATTCAAATAGCACCCCATATGCGGCGCGATTTCCCGCGATCCGTCGGGTGACTATTGCCGTAAAAACACCCGACCAGAATCGCGGGACACCTGCTGCCCAAACAGAAGGAAGCTGGTTGGTAAATGTCATTTAGCAGCAATTTAATGGGCATTTTTTCTTTGTAAATGTCACTTATGTGTTAGCACATTTCACAGGTGCACCACTTTACAGGCAGGTGTAATGTGCAGTCAAGTTTAAGAAAACCCCAATCTATGTTTGTTTGTTCTCAGCCACATAGCATGTTAACTTTTTTTTTTTGAACATTGCTTTCCTTTTAGGCCTCATGCACACAGGATGTTTTTTGACTGTTTTTCAGCTGCTGTTTTTAGCTGCAGACTTTTTTTTCTACAATCAATAAACCCTCCATGTTATCCTATGTGTTCATGCACACACAGGCTGTTATCAGCTGTTTTTAGCAGTGATGTTTTTGAGACCAGAGGGTTATTTTGGAAGTTTTTCAGCTGTAAAAACGTTCAAATGCTCAAAAATGCCCAAAAACGCTCAAAACCGCTCAAAAACGTTGATCCCCAATGTTCTTGGACATTTTAGATCAATTGGGAAAAAGAAACAAGAAACACTGGCCCTTTAAAAACACAAAAAAATGGCAGTAATATAACGCTGGTAAAAGCTGAAAACATCCCTAATAAGCTACCAATGTTTTTTGGAGTCCTGTGTGCATGAAGCCTTAGATGTTTCTCAGGAGGAGGTGTCCTTGCTGACTGCATGGCTTTTTGAACAACATTAGAGTGAGCCTGTCCCAAGTCTCATTAACGTACAACGCAACAAGCCCATATCTGCACCTTTACCCTTTGTTACTATGGAATGTGTTTACAGTAAAACAAGTTACAACTGATAATGAAGGTCTGCCAGCACAGTACAGACAGGGTTAATTTATGAGAAACACAACTGCTTGGGCCCTTCATAAACAAACAGAATCAGTGGGATTTTCCTTGCTGGAGGGTCCAGAAAAGAGCATCTTAAAAGATAAGCTGCAATTTTTCAGATTTTTTTACATTATGCTATGTGAATGGAGACATGTAATATATACAGTATATAATTTAACCATTTGCCTATAAGGGCAAGTTGTTCATTTTTGCACACATGTTAAAGTGATTGTAAAGTTAACTTTTTTACACAGAGCAGCCCTGATCCTCTTCTTCTAGGAGGTGCTCTGAGCTCCTTCTTTTCTCAGTTTGCCACCATAGGAAGCCACTTCTTATGCTGGCACACATACAGGCTCGATCCTGAGCAGCGCTCTGTGTGTCCATTGACACACACAGTGTGGCTTGGCCCCTCCCTCCGCTCCCTCATCGCTGGATTTGATTGACAGCAGCAAGAGGCAAGGGCTCCCACTGCTCTCACACAGTCCAGTGAGGAGTGAGAGAGAGATCTGGCCTAGTTAAGTATTTGGGGGAGCTGACAATAGAAGGTTTTTGTTACCTTAACCTCCCTGGCGGTATGATTATGTCAGATTTTTGGTGCTGAAAGCGGTACGATTATTTTGCATGGAAATTTGGCGTTTTATATTGTAGGCCTGTAATTCTTAGGAATAACTCACTTAAATCTGTCCAAACAAGAGTCTAGTATACATCCTGGGTATGATAAAGTTTGAAACATAAAATCATAAATTATAATATAATAAATAACTATAAATAATTATCAAAAATAATAATATAATAGTAATAAAATGTATTCAATAATGTAATCAAATCAAAAACACTGAAATTTGCTCAGTTGCAGAATTGTCGCTGTCGTCACTTTCAGTTTCTGATGATAAATTTCCCCAAAAATCAGTATCACTCAATTCTGCAAATGATTCTTATTTACTATCGCTGTTTTCTAGCTGATCAAAAACCACTTTTGACGTAAAGGGACACTTTTTGGTTGCTATGGACATTCTCAAGTTTCCAGGCAGAAAGAATGACATTTATAATATAAAAGTGCATGCAGGGCTCTGGGCAAACCACTAGGGACAAAGGGGATGTGAAATGATTTCATACAGTAATGTAATCTGTAAGATTACAGTGTACTGTATGTATACTGTGTTTCACTATTTGAATTTCCTGCCATTCTCCGCCCCCGTGCGACGCGACGCTCGCAGGGAAAGGAGCCCAGCACACAGAGGCATCGGGCATAGGGACAGACACGCTGACACCGCGGGAGGACATCGCTGGATCCAGGGGACCAGGTGAGTAACACTGCCTGGATCCAGCGATGCAATCCCGAGTGTGGCTCGGGGTTACCGCTAATGGTACTGAAATTCCACCCCGAGCCACACTCGAGATTACCGCCAGGGAGGTTAATGCAGAGAATGCATTACAGGGGTTCTTCAGTAATTTCTGCAAAAATTAAAAGTCAGCCTGATTTCTTCAATAGTATTTGGGTCCCTGACACCAGCATGTTAACTGTGGGTTGCCAGCTGTGACTGCGGATTCATAACCCGCTGCCCACTGCGCATGCACAAGCCTTTGTGAATGGTACTGCAGTCTCCTGGGACCTGTGGTGCATCCCAGAAGGTTGTCGGCAGGGAGGAGGGGAGGAGAACCTCCGCTAGGATCACCTAGGTAAAACTAGGTACCTACTCCCCCTCCCAAAAAATATGGCAGAGGAGGGGGTAGCAAGAACAGAACTTTTGGGTGAAGTTCAGCTTTGCCTAGGTCAGGGGTGCTCCACCTATGGCCTGCAGGCCACATGTGGAGCCCTCTGATGTAGCCCGCGATCTCAAAGCATGGAAGAGCATGCCCATGCTCTGGGATTGGCCCAATCAATGGGTTGCTGACCTGCCATTCCAGAGCAGAATGCATGAACCTGGCACTGGCAGCAGAGGAAGCAGGAGCCACATAAGCCAATGCTTCCTCTGTAGCGCTGGCTTCAGTCTGAGGCGGAGTGATACTAAGTGCACTTTACCGGGGACCTTTCTAGCAGCTTGGAGAGTGATGCCAGCAGAAGCTGGAAGAGGAAAAGCTCAGTGTGTTAAACACCACATACACTGCACTTTTGCAATGGACATCAGCACTTATTAAAAAAAAAGTTTATTTGGCTGCTTTCACACTGACATGCAGGTGTAGTGTAAAACCTCTTTTTAGCGGTAGTTTTATTGTCTCTTCCCACTGAAGGGCCTGTCCTACAGCTTTGACATATGGTTGCACAAGGTTGCACAAGTCAAAGCCTCCAATGGCTACATCCTCAGACTCCTCTCCGACACAGCTCTTTCCTCTCTTACTGGTTACGCTGGAGTAAGACACCACCGAGGTTTCTGGCTCTGTTGCTAGTCTCATTGCAGGAGGTTTGGTTGAGGGTGCGCAGGGGAGAGCTGACAGCCTTAGGCCTGGGGGGCAAATCCAGTTGCGTGGCCCATTGAACCACCGAATCAGCCCATCAAAGCAGCCTCGCCAGCGCCCATCCCATCAGCTCAGCCTGGTCTGTGCCCATTAATGCAGCCTGATCAGACAGCAGTGCCCATCAGTGCAGCTTTGTCAGTGCCCATCAATGGAGCCTGATCAGTGTCAATCAATGCAGCCTCACCAGTGCAGACAATGCCCATCAGTACAGCCTGGTCAGTGCCCATAAACGCAGCCTGATTAGTGCCCATCAATGCAGCCCAGCCAGTGCAGACAGTGCCCATCAGTGCTGCCTGATCAGTGCCCATTAATGCAGCCTCACCAGTGCAGACAGTGCCCCTCAGTGCAGCCTGATCAGTGCCCATAAATGCAGCCTCACCAGTGCAGACAGTGCCCATCAGTGCAGCCCGATCAGTGCCCATAAATGCAGCCTCACCAGTGCAGACAGTGCCCATCAGTGCAGCCTGATCAGTGCCCATTGGATGTGGGGGTCAGCTGGGGGTGTCAGGGTCTGGGTCTCTCTCACCTCAGCAAGTCCTTGCACTGTGCATTGCCTCTTCGGGGGGGGGCAACTTCCCAGCTGCCTCTCTGCTCTGCTTGTCTCTTCTTCAAAGACTCTGGGAGTGTAGCGGTGAGGGGTAAGCGCTCAGCTGCCTTCTCGTCTCACTCAAAGGCTGCAATGCTGCTGTGTGCTCTCTCACATCTTTTCTCTCCACTCGAAACAAGTTGCAACTTGGTTTACAGCCACTCCTCAAGCCAGTGCGGCTCCAGCCCTCAACCCAACGTGACGCTCATGACGCGTCCCCTCCCCTGGCATGCCACACGCCCTGCTTCTGCCTGCCTTTGAGCAGGGGCGTACCTAGAGCATTTGGCTCCCGGGGCGGGTCCTATATCTGGCACCCCCCAACTTTAAAATGTAAAAACACCCACAAAAAATTGTAATGTCTTTAAGAATATGTATTGCACACATTTCACAGCCTCCCATCACAATGCCCCTTGCAGTCTTCCCCGTCTTTCTAATCACAGTGTTATTGTAAAAATATGAAATTAGCCTACCTTAAAAGTGGACTGCAGGCCCTGCGCTGGGCTTCAGGGCAGGTGCAAGGATTTAATTTGCATTAGAGTTGCTCCACAAATATTACAGTATGCTCCACCACTATTACAGTACACTGCTCCACCAGTAATACAGTACACTGCTCCACCACTAATACAGTATACTGCTCCACCACTAATAATACAGCACACTGCTCCACCACTAATAATACAGTATAATGCTCCACCACTAATAATGCAGTACACTGCTCCACCACTAATAATACAGTACACTGCTCCACCACTAATAATACAGTCTAATGCTCCACCACTAATAATGCAGTACACTGCTCCTCCACTAATAATACAGTACACTGTTCCACCACTTATACAGTACACTGCTCCACCATTAATACAGTACATTGCTCCACCACTAATAATACAGTACATTGCTCCACCACTAATAATACAGTACACTGCTCCACCACTAATAATACAGTACACCGCTCCAACTAATACAGTACACTGCTCCACCACTAATAATACAGTGCAATGCTCCACCACAAATACAGTACACTGCTCCACCACTAATAATACAGTACACTGCTCTACCACTAATAATACAGTACAATGCTCCACCACAAATACAGTACACTGCTCCACCACTAATAATACAGTACACTGCTCCGCCACTAATACAGTACACTGCTATACCACTAATAATACAGTACACCGCTCCATCACTAATACAGTACACTGCTCCACCACGAATACAGTACACTGCTCCACCACTAATAATACAGTACACTGCTCCACCACTAAAACAGTACACTGCTCCACCACTAATAATACAGTACACTGCTTCACCTCTAATACAGTACACTGCTCCACAATTAATAATACAGTACACTGCTCCACAAATAGCACAGCACGCCTCCATACCCATCAGCACATTTCTGTACCCCCCAGCACATTTCTGCACCTGCAAAACACCCCATACCCCCAAGCACACCCCTGTACCCCCAGCATGCATTTGTACCCCCCAGGACACCTCCGTTCCCTCTTGCTCATCTCTGCACCCCCATCTATATCTTTTCACCCCCTTGTACACCTTCATAGCCCCCAGCACACTCCCATACCCTCCACAAACCTCTGTACCCCTCATATGTATCTCCAAGTACACCTTCATAACCCCAGCACACCTCTGCACCCCAGCCCACTTCAGCACCCACTTGTACACCTCTGCACCCCCAGCACATGTATTGTACACTCTGCTGCACATCTCTGCAACACACACATCCCCCATACACACACACACACACACACACACACACACACACTCTCCCCTCTGCATTGCTGATAAACAGCTCTTTGATGCCTGCTATAGTGACAAGCAACTAACTGTGCACAGCCGATGCCTGTCCGAGTCAGACGCCCCTCCCCCTCCACCGTAAAGTCACTTTACACTTGTACACTGCTGCTGCCCGGAGGTGTAAACGGAGACGCTGGGCACCATAGAAATGCTCTCCTCTCCTCCCCACTAAACTGTATATCAGGCTCAAGTCCTCTCTCTCCCAGCTGCCTGCCTCTACCTGCCTCCTTCCCTGCACATCTCATGGCCACACATTCTGCCCATGGAAAAAAAAACATAACAGACAGGCAGCAGCTAAGATAAGATGGGCAGCCTGGGGGGAAATTTCCACCCTGCCCCCCCCCGCCCAGCCTGCCCCTGCTGGCATGAAGAACTCTGTTTCATAACTTGTTGTCTCCAGAGGCTTCTTTGAGGCATGACTTGCACAGGGTTTTATCCTACAATGCGGCTTTGGGGTAGCCCCACAGCGACCCTCAGGGGGCCATCCATTTGAATATGTAGATGTAGGCGCACATGATGCCTTGATAAGGAGTGAGACCTTCTTTAGTGGCCTTGACAATGCTCGTTTCCTGATGACTTGCTAGTGTCACTCTTAGTCTGACAATTGGAGCTGCTGCCAGAAACCTAGAAAGACTAAGGAAAAAAAGATAAAATAAATTTGAATTAACTGCAGATGCATCAACTTTGACTATGTACACCTTGACTGCTGCTTCCCTACATTCTCTGTATAGGCTATTCCCTCAGGGGTGACTGCTTCATGGCACCAGGTACTTTTTCAGAATTCCTCACAATGCTTAGTGTTTGCTGTAGTAAATAGTACCAAATGTTTAAACTCTACTGCCACACCTGATACTGAACTGACAATTTAACTCATGTCAGATTATTTCCCATGTTTAAATTGGGCTGTTGGAGTGTAATCTGACTGCCCCATTTTTCCGTGGCACCTGCACAGTTTAGCTAATCCAGCAACTTCCAAGATGCTCCCGCTCATGCTACTTATCTGCTATTGCAACCCCCCATATGCATTTCACATGCCCTCTACTCATACCGTGCATAAGCAAAATTCCCTTTTATGTGTGCTAAACTATGAAGGCTGAAATGTGTGGTGTGTGTTCCAGCACTGCACACAAGAGCCACCAACTATAATGCAGAGCAGCAAACCTGGATGTGATACACAGCATAAGCAGGCAGCCCAGGGGACAATAAAAGGCAGAGAAGGTTCCTGACAGGGAGAAGTCTGGAGTTACTTTCAAGAGAGTAAAGTTGGCCATAGACGGATCGAAATTTGAAAGGTTCAGCAGGGACCGGCCAAATTTTGATCCATGGGTGGCTGACCCAGTTCAACCAAAACCTAAACAATTCAGTGTGCAAAAAAAGAAATTCCACAAAATACAGATACACAGTACACATGTAGGGTGACACAGTCTTAAAGGCTTGCTAAAAGTTTGTCCTTTGCTAAAAAGATTTGAAGGATAGCAGTCACGGCTCTTCTGAGGGAAGAATAAACAATCTTTATAAGGCTTGGTTACTCTCACCAGAAGTTAAACAAAAAGTCATCAGCTCTGATGCATTTACTAAGCAATCAGTTACATAAAATTTGCATTGCATTTGCAAGCAACAGTTGTGTACTTGAGGACTCAGTTACTGTAGAAATTCAGACTGAATGGTGCTGTCCAACACACAAAGTAAACAAGGCTGAGGCCAGGAAGCAAAGACATACCCATATAGGGTTGTCACCTTTTCGTCAAGCCAAACCCGAACACTTTAGCAGCTCACGCCAATAATTTTTTTTGTAGTGCATTAAATTCATTACCTCTGTACAAAGCAATGGACGGCAATTTTTTATGTAGTATACACTATACATATATTTTTGTGATTACATGACTAATCTTATGGAGTTAATCACAAGAGTCCCCCTTTACATCAGAGTCAACAGTTACATCTGAATGCACAGGGGCTTGTTTCCCTTTACATCTGATTCTGAGTGTGGAGGGTAGGATGGGTGCAGTATGTACAGGAGAGGAGTGTGGAGGGTAGGATGGGTGCAGTATGTACAGGAGAGAAGTGTGGAGGGTATGATAGGTGCAGTATGTACAGGGGAGGAGTGTTGAGGGTATGATGGGTGCAGTATGTACATGAGAGGAGTGTTGAGGGTATGATGGGTGCAGTATGTACAGGAGAGGAGTGTTGAGGGTATGATGGGTGCAGTATGTACAGGAGAGGAGTGTTGAGGGTATGATGGGTGCAGTATGTACAGGAGAGGAGTGTTGAGGATATGACAGTGGCAGACTGGGGAGGGGGCTTTCTTGCAGTGTCTGTGGGGTGACCTGGAGTGATGTTGGGAAGAGAAGGGAAGGAAAGTCACCATGGAATGATGTCCCTTTGCTGGGGGGTAGGAAGCAGCTCTAAGTGATGTCAGGCGGCTGTATGAAGTGGTATGGGGGTGATGCAAGCTGGAGGGAGTTGGGGGCTGATAAGTGGCCACATAGTAATGTCTATAATCAGAAAAACCCTCTTGTGCTCATCCACCAATATATATAACGGTACTGCTCAATGAAAACAATCTGGTATTAGATGTAAGTACAGATCTATAGAAGCCAGTCCCTAGCACTCTCTATGTCCAGATGATGTGAAGGTAATGTATGGCCATTCATATAACCCTGAGTTATCCAAGCTGTGAATCTGTACAATCAGAAGTTCATCACATAAACACAGGGTTACATGAGTGGTCATACATTTCTGAGTGATTGGGGGATGTTTGCATTGACAGACATGTGTGCTGCTTAGGAGTCATCTGTCAGATGTGATTGGGCTACAGACTCCCCACCCCCACACTCACTATCTCGTCCTTCTCCTGTCACCTTAACCATTTACTGTCACCTCCTGCAAAACAAACCCTTCTGTAACTTTGCAGCTTTCCATTAAACTACTTTCTCAGAAAAAGTTTAGCTCTCCTCTTACCTTCCTGTACTGTGAGCAGCAGCCATCCCGACAGCAGCTACAGTGAGCTCCGCCTCCGGATCTCTCAGCACATCGCAGTGGTGATGGGGGGAGGTTGAGTCAGCAGAGATCACAGAGACCGTGCAGCCTACAGGAGGGGGCAGAAAGGAGCTTGGAATTTTAGATACACTGCAGGCACCGTGTATTTATTTAAAAGCAATGCCACTGCTGCTATCACCACAATGGCAGGTGTTCTAATGGTCCCCCCCTGCCCCAAATGGTCTGTCCCTGGTCTGGGCTGAATCATGTGCCCGGGTCTGAGGCAGTACAAATCCCGGGCACATGATTCAAGACCTGTACTGTCCGGGTGAATCCCGGACAGGTGGCAACCCTATACCCATACCATATATTTTCGTGTTACAGCTTCACCTACGAGGAACTGCTATAATCTGATAGTCAGTAAGAAACAAAGGTTTGCAAGTCTGGATGGCCATGTCTTTACATAAGAGATGTACACATTCCAAATCCATTTTACAAGCCAGATTCACTTATATGAACATATATGTGACCTATCCAAGTGAGATATTCACCTAATCTGCCTTCTGCTGAACATCTAGGAACCTGATCTCTATACCCCTTTGTATAACAAGCTTATGCAACTTGCTTCTCTCCTTGTTGTCCTCCAGAGTCATGTGTTAGCACCCGTGTTCACCCACAATATTTATTCAGAAGTCACATAGTCAGAGCCTGCAATTTATAAAAAATAAACAAGTAAATAAATCTTGTTAGATGCGGAACACGATAAGGCTCGGTTCACACTGCAATGTTTCCCTATGGGGGCCATCTTAACTGATATTAGACAAGCTGCTCGAACTTTAGAAAAGGTTCCTCCACTACTTTGGTCCCACTTGGGTGAGATTTCAGCCCTTATACAGGCTCCTTATCCCATCCAAGTCAGATCAAGTCAGAAGGAAGTCGCAGGCAATATGACTTTGCCATTGCAGCAGTGTGAACCGAGCCTAAGATGTTTTTTTGACATAAAAAAGTCAAAATATAGTTAGTGCAGATTTTTACACAGCTCAGGCTAGTTTCTTCAAACACCACATATAATGAATGTATTGCTTTGCAATACATGCATTATCAAGAAAGGATCAAATATACTTCAACTCTCCATGACCTTTTAAAAAGCAGAAGTGTTAAATTAAAAAAAAAGTGTTAAATCATGAAACATATGTAGCCAGGAGCTGGGTATACACACTCCCGGCAATGAAAAGACGTTTCTGCTAATAAACGTAATGCAGCAGTTCCCCCTAGTGTTCCAGTTTGTTGATTTGTGACTCTAATGACAAGAGAGAAATGCATTCTGGGAGTTGTAGTTTGCTTGTGAGGATTTGCCCCCTTGCTGCAGCTGGATAGAACTAAATTTATCAACGGGCTGTGAGGAGGAGGAGGTTTTCTGGGAACAGAGGTGCCTTGTGGGAAACTATTTAAGCAGAGGCTTTGGGCCTAACACTCTCTCTCTGGACCTGCTCGGATCTGTAAGCAAGGGACTCTGTTGATGAAAGTGGCGGAGACGCAGCCTGCTTTCACAGACTTATCAAATCAGATACCCTGCAGGATTTCAGTGAGCAGCCTGAGTGACCTGCCTTGCGCAAGAGGGGCCTGTTCCTGATCCCTACATTCCACATGGGCTATAGATCTGGGAGAGCCACGGTGAAAGGCGGTGGAGGCCGGTCCTAGGAGCCAAAGACTGGAATGATCATCATCATCATCTCCATCATCATCATCCTTATAATCATCCTCATCGGTGGATCCTCTGTTCCTGTGTGGTGAACGGGCAAAAGCCCATCCTGACAGATACTGTGCACAGATAGTCTGATTCTTCATAGCTGTTAGCATATCTACTATTAGGGGAGGCCTATTCCTTGACTTTGGGAGTGGGAGCTAAGCACAAGCATTCATACTTCACATTGGGTTGCTGCTACTTGTAGTTCCACGGATTTAAGTAAGTGATCACTTTGAAGCTTTCATTGCTCTGCTGCAGAAGGAGTGCTTTATTCAAACACATTACACCTCCTGGGAATTTGATTGTTGCATCAGTCTTTGTTTGGTATATACCATTTAATCTACAAAAGCTAGCTGAAAATCAACTGAACTATCAAGCAAGGAACATTGAACTACAACTACTTCTCTCCCCCCCCCCCCCCCACTTAGTGAGCCTATACTACTTTGCCAGAGTTTGTTATACAGCTGCATTCACCAAAGAACTTTCTCCCTCTGAGCAGGTTGAATTTTTGCTGCATTTACTATTCTGGGGTTATACCTGTTTCAGGAGTCATTCCCATGCTCTCTTGTGCCCCACCCCCATGCACATCATATATATATATATATATATATATATATACACATTGGTTGAATCTATAGAGTCATAATTGACATACTTTATTATTTACTGGTGCGTGACACTTATTCAGTTGTGAGGATTATTATTATTATTATTATTTTTTTGATTTTCCAAAAGAATAAGCTTTATTGAAGTATGTGAACATACAGGTAATCGGCATCATACATTGTCCAAAATATTATCCAATACATACATGGGTTACAATGGCGCAAATTAACATATATTGTATAACATAGTGCGAGTTTGAATATTTTGTTATGAAGAAACACAATTAGCAACAATCTACAGATGCATCCTTAAGTGAGGATTTTTTCAGTGAATTATATATTCTGATTGAACTGGAAGATGGTTATAAGTCTTGGAAGGAGGAGTCGGGCATTTTTGATTTGTTTGGTCATGTACGGTTCCAGCATGATACACTAAACAGTTGCTGGTAATGTGGGTCTAGAAGAAGTAGAAGGTCTAGAGATTGGTCTGTTTGCGGATGACAGTTTGTGGCCTGCAGAATCTGTCTCATTGGATAAGGTTTTCAGTGGGGGTTAGGGGGGAGAGGTAGGATGTGTTTAGGAAAAGAATAGGGATATGGGGGGGGGGGGGGGGGTGATAGGTCCAATATATTACCCTAGTAATTGTGTGTGTATGAGACATGTAAGGTTAGTGAGATGTGAGTATCGTGGTTAGTAAAGTCATAGGGATATTGATCAGAAGGGCACTGTGTTTGGGCAGATCTCATAGGGGATGTGTGCATCACTTGTGAGTATTCTTTGGTGGTTTTGAAATGAGTCCAATGGATCCATAGTTTGGAAAATTTGTGGGGAGAGAATCGTGGAATCAAGATGAGTTCTTCCATTTCTGCTGTTTTGTCGATTCGTTTGTACCAGTCGTATAACGATGGGGTGGAGGTGGAGAACCAGAGTGTGGGAATGCACATTTTGGCTGCATTTATTAACATCATTATATATAGAGATCTGTGATAAGGTATGTCTTCCGCCAAGCAGTGATGCAAGAATTATTTGATGTGCCTGACTTTACCCTGTTGAATCAAAGTTCCTCATATAACATATTCCTTTTTGAGTAAACATTTCTCATTTACCTCAATCTTCTGTACTCTATTACTGTGTCTTTACTTAAAGGGGAACTAACACTATGAGTAAACCCAGTGTGTCAGAGGTGGCAGAGGACTCACAGAGTCAGGGAAACCACAGGGGGATTGACTTATCTTGCGACCCTCAAGAGGGCAGCACTACACATACAATGACTTACAACAACATTTCAGTCTTAATGTTGGAAACAGCACATTATAAAATGCAACCTAGAAAATAAAGGAATATTATAGAAACACCTATGGGATTATCATCAAGATTAAACCTCTGTCTCTAAAGTCTAAACTGCCTGGAAACAGGCCCGGTCTGTAAATTTGAAGGTAATATTGTTTTAGGAGAGAATAATTTTAATATAATTAAGGGACTGGGCAGTGTCAACACCAAGTTTTAGAAGAGCAACAGTGCTGCAGAGAAAACATATTAACACATAGATGACATTGGGACCAGCACTAGGGATTTCTAATAAAGCCACTGCTTTGAGAAGGCAGACGCTGACGTAGACAAAATGCTATAGAGGTACCAGGAGATTAATATACATTCAACTATGAACATGATGAATTGGACTAATGCAGTGGGATCCTGGCCTTCAGTATTCATGTTCAAGATTTACTGGTACATGTACTCTCTCCAGCTAAGACTGAAGACTAGAGTTGAGCGAACCCAAACTGTAAAGTTCGGGTTCGTACCGGACTTTAGGGTGTCCGTGTCCCAAACCCGGACATTTGAGAAAAAGTCCGGTTCAGGTATTTTTTCACGCCTTTTGAATAGCTGCAGGGCAGCCAATTAACAAGCGTTTCACTCATTTGCCCTTAGGAGCCATCACAGCCATGCCTACTAATGGTATGGCTGTGATTGGCCAGTGCATCATGTGACCCAGCCTCGATATAAGCTGGAGTCACGTAGCGCTGCATGTCACATGATCTCAGACTAGTGTAGGTAGGGAAAGGATACTGCTGCTGGTGTGAGGGACAGATTAGCGTTATAAAATCATCTCATACTAGTGTAGGGAGAGGTTCCTGCTGCCGGTGTGAGGGATAGATTAGCGTTATAAAATCATCTCATACTAGTATAGGGAGAGGTTCCTGCTGCGTGTGTGAGGGATAGATTAGCGTTATAAAATCATCTCATACTAGTATAGGGAGAGGTTCCTGCTGCTGGTGTGAGGGATAGATTAGCGTTATAAAATCATCTCATACTAGTATAGGGAGAGGTTCCTGCTGCATGTGTGAGGGATAGATTAGCGTTATAAAGTCATCTCATACTGGTGTAGGGAGAGGTTTCTGCTGCTGGTGTGAGGGACAGATTACCGTTTTAAAATCATCTCATACTGGTGTAGGGAGAGGTTTCTGCTGCTGGTGTGAGGGACAGATTAGCATTATAAAATCATCTCATACTAGTGTAGGGAGAGGTTTGCTGCTGCTGGTGTGAGGGACAGATTAGCGTTATAAAATCATCTCATACTGGTGTAGGGAGAGGTTCCTGCTGCTGGTGTGAGGGACAGATTAGCGTTATAAAATCACCTCATACTGGTGTAGGGAGAGGTTCCTGCTGCTGGTGTGAGGGACAGATTAGTGTTATAAAATAATCTCATACTAGTGTAGGGAGAGGATCCTGCTGCTGGTGTGAGGGACAGATTAGCGTTATAAAAAATAATATAAATTTGTGCTAAATAGTACATTTGCGTCCAGAATGAGGAGAACGTCAAATAAGGGATGTGGTCGTGGTGCTGCTGGTGTTGGTGAAGCTTCTGTTGCAAGGGGAGGAGGTGGCCGATCTGTGCCAGCTACACGCACAAGTGAAACACCTTCCTCAGGTGCGAGTAGCCGACAGAACCTTCAACGTTATATGGTAGGCCCGAATGCCGCTCAACGAATGGCGAGGCCAAAACAAGTACAGGCGATAGTAGACTGGTTGGCAGACAATGCTTCCAGTTCCTTCACATTGTCTCCCACCCGGTCCCTTGGGAAAGCTCAGAGTTGGCACCTGAACCTCATGGCCATCTGTCTTTCACCTCAGCCCCTTGTAAATCAGCCACACGGTCTAAGCCCCAAGTCATGCAGCAGTCTCTTATGCTTTTTGATGACTCTGCTGGTGTGCATTCCATGGGCCATCCACATAGCCCTGCCCCAGAAGTGGAAGACATTGAGTGCACCGATGCCCAACCACTTCTGTTGCAGGATGAGGATATGGAAATACCACCGCAGCATGCCTCTGATGATATCGAAACTGCTGCGGCTTTCCTCAGTGTGCAAACTGACAAGGAGGGAAATGGTGAAGAGTGGGTGGAAGATGATGTGGAGGATGATGAGGTCCTAGACCCCACATGGAATGAAGGTCATGCAAGTGACGTGTGCAGTTTGGAGGAAGAGGTGGTGGTAGTACAGAGGCACCAGCACAGCAAAAGAGGAAGCAGGTTTCAAAAGCAGAGCAACCGTCCCCTAAACAGTACGCCTGCTACTACCCACCGCACCCAGGGACCTAGCACACCAAAGGCAGCTCAAAGGAGTTCCCTGGCATGGCAGTTCTTCAGACAATGTGCTGATGACAAGACATGAGTGGTTTGCACTCTGTGCAATCAGAGCCTGAAGCGAGGCATAAATGTTCTAAACCCGAGCACAACCTGCATGACCAGGCATCTATATGCAAAGCACAAGCTGCAGTGGAATAAGCACCTCAAAATCCAAGACAGGTCTCGGGCTCCTCCTGCTTCCTCTTCTGCTGCTGCCTCGGCCTCTTCCTCCACCTCTACAGTGCCAGTGTCACCTGCCACCCAGCAAACAGACGATGTGACAGCAACGCCACCATGTCCGCCACCGTCCCCAAGCATTTCCACACCATGGTCCCATGGAATCTTACGGTTGTCCATCTCCCAAACACTGGAGAGAAAGAGGAAGTACCCCCCTACCCACTCGCGATCCCTGGCCCTGAATGCCATCATTTCAAAATTCCTGGCCTTTGAAATGCTGTCATTCCGTCTGGTGGACACGGACAGTTTTAAAAACCTTATGGCGGTGGCTGTCCCACAGTACGTGGTTCCCAGCCGCCACTACTTTTCCAGGTGAGCTATCCCTTCCCTGCACAAACAAGTCAGGGAGAAGATCAAGTGTGCACTGCGCAATGCCATCTGTGGCAAGGTCCACATAACCACTGATACGTGGACCAGTAAGCACGGGCAGGGACGCTATATCTCGCTAACTGCACACTGGGCAAATATAGTGGCGGGTGGGCCTGAGGCGAATAGCAGTTTGGCGCATGTCCTTCCGCCACCAAGGATTGCAGGGCATTTCTCCTTGCCTCCTGTTGCCTCCTCCTTCTACTCCGCTTCCTCCTCCTCTACACCTCCTCATCCGGTCAGCGTAACACCTTCACCACCAACTTCAGCACATCCAGGGGGAAATGACAGCAGGCCTTTTTAAAACTGATATGTTTGGGGGATAAACCCCACACTGCGCCCCCTTAGGGCGGTTAAACACAAAGTTTCTTGGATAATGACACAAGAAAAAATCTGTAGTATTATCTCAGATACTTCCCTGAAATTTGAAGCAATTTGGGAACCCTGGGCGACACATGTGGGCATTTCACTAATCCCTAGAACACAGTAATAGGTTCTTTGAAACACAAATTGGCGGGATTCCCCCGCGTCACACCCCAAATAGGGGGTTTGTATAGTCAAAATTTTTCCGGACGACAGTAAAGGGGGACCTACACGACTTCAACCACCACTTCCACAATGCGACTGGCCTACTCCTCCACATCTCCTCCTCCTTCGCCTCATCTTCCTCCTCCGTTGTCCTCCGTTCCTCTTTACGGGACGTTAGGAACCACCGCCTTCCTGTACGCGGTTTGACGATAAGCGGAGTCCGGGTGGGCGGTGATATAAACGGGTCACACGTCAATCGCTCTATATCGCAGGGACGGGCACGAA
>BLSH010336072.1:484450-499021 GCA_018402905.1 Glandirana rugosa | reverse complement strand
ATACACATCTCCAGTGACACAGGTGGGGCAGTTTGCAGCCAGTGAGATAGGTGGGGGCAGTTTGCAGCCAGTGAGATAGGTGGGGGCAGTTTGCAGCCAGTGAGATAGGTGGGGTACATTGCAGAGTCGTCGTCCCCCCTGCACTTACCCCATCCAGCAGGCAGGATTATTGCAGAGATTCGGCATGCGAGAGCGCGCTGGGTCTGCAGAGTTCGGCATGCGGGAGCGGCTGTCCCCCCCTCGTCGTCCCCGGGCGGTCATGGTCTCTGTGGGAGCGGAAGTCACCTCCGCTGCCACAGTGACCCGCCCCCTATATGCATCACAAACATATTTGAACATACATTCTCCATATGAAAATGAGGTGAAACATAGGGACTCTCTGAGCGACCTCTGATCTATGTCTCATATCCGGATACATTATCCTGTCCCATATATTGTTCACGTAGATCCTTCTCTGTGGCCGTATGTTGACCATGGTCATTATTGTGTGACTTGATGCATAATATATGCATGGTTGTTATTTGTTACCGGCATACATTTTAAGTTTGATGTCCAGCTGTTTACAACGTTCCTGGATCCTCTTTTGTGATCCATGGAAAGATAAGTTGTCTGACACCTGGCTCATTTCAAAAAATTTGAGCTCCTGATGCAGCCATTGGAGACAGATAATGTCCATCTACCATATACATTTACATTGCTGGCTTTCAAACAACTGTTGCTGACAGTTGGGAGGGTCATTGATATGAGAAAGGCGGATCTGACATTGCCCCGCCTTGCACAAGCTTACGTCTTATGACATATGTGGGGCACGTCGTAGCTTCGGAAGCGGATCTATTATTCAGGCTCTTGTAGAGCCGGGAGACTACTGCAGTTGCACTGCAGCGTCACTTCCGGAGCGCCAAGACAAGTAAATTGTTTTGGCGCCAAATGCTCTTCATTTAAACCATGCCCCTTGTCTCTAAGCCAAGACGCCGACGAATCTGCGGACGCTTGACGCTGCTCTACACACATAAGGTATTTTGAATATATTTAGAGGTCCCATTAAGGGACCGCCATGCCACCTTAGTGTCTGGATATGGGGATGACTGCTGTGATTATTGGGGGGGCATGTGTTCTTTAATACGGGGCTCCTTTATTAGGTCTGTATTCTGTCCCCCAGGTTGTTCAGATCTGGAGGACAGCTTCATATGATCTACATCCATTAAACCCAATGACGCTGTTATAAGACCGTGCTAATACAATCCCCAAAGAAATCTGGGTATGTGTTCAAAAGCTCAAAATATATATTATAATGTCCCCATTATGACTTACCCCCAGACGATCAACAAACATTTATATCTCTTCCTATCATTATGACTACTAGGTGATGTGTGCAGATAGTCGGACTTTGTCTGTCTTCATTTTGGCGCATCAAATTTGTAAGTTGCACTCTTTGACCATTGATAATCTGCATAGGACTAATAATGATATGATCTATTGGTGACAAACAATTTTGTATTATACAGCTACCTTATCTCTTCTGTTGAGGATTGGGGCTCATTGTATACTTGACAGTGGCGATATATGCACTTATAGACTCGCTATAGTAATATGAGACTGGTGACAAAACGGTCAGAGGTCTAAATACAGAGTGTCCCTCTCTTTCATAAAGTATCAAGGTACCCCCCTTTTTTTCTACTTTTATGTACAATATAAATTAAAGGTCTCATATAGACTAATAAACCAATATGTGTATGATCAGACTTGAACAAGATAAATATGTGTCCGATAAACGGAATATTATGTATAAATGTAAAAGATAAATAATACATCAGTACTCTATGTTTATTGAATCTTGTTATACTCACTTAGGATACGGATACCTGTAATTGGTTTCTGCTCGATTTCCCCTGAGGAAGCCACTTTTTGGCGAAACGCATTGGGAAGAACAGATACGTATCCCACACCTATCAGTCACTGGAGTTTACTACTATTCCGCTGACTGAGAGCATGTGGACCGATTTTGGTCATTGTACTGTATTGTCCAGTTATTATACTCTGTATTTATGTATTCTTTTCTAAATTGGCGATTTTAATATGTTGTTTACTAATATTAAATTTTGTTAAAATATCATATATGTCAGTCTGATCATTCAGAGAGAGCAAACCAGTACCGTTAAAGTCCCATTATTCATCTCTGTGGGGACGGGGTCCTACCCCACACAGATATTATTTCTCATTGTTACATTACAGGGATGTGGTACTGATATGGCAGTGCTTGATTACATTTTTTTATCTTTGACCCGCCCCCGGCCCCGCATCCAATCACCCTGAGCGGAGGCTCAGGGCAGCCAATCAGCCTATGCATGGCCGCAGGAACAAGCGCACATGCATAGGCTTGAATGGCCGACCAATAGGCTCACTTACTTGGCTGTCATGTGACAGCCAAGGAGCCGAAAAAAAAAAAAGAAAGTCAATGTACCGGCGCCACCTGTAGGTGGGCGGGGTTGACTTTTTTTTTTTTCGTCTTTTGCCGGCGGGGAGGCGGCGCCCCAGCGCCCCTCCCACACCAGCCGCCGCTGCTCATTAGATAATTCTAGTGTTCTTCCACAGTATCTGCAAAGGAAGAAAAAAATTAGGAACAGGAAAACTATTTATTTTTAAGCACCTTTGAAATATTTCCATAACACATTTCATTCTGAATATGGTACAAAGTACATTAACCACTTGACCTCTGGAAGATTTAACCCCCTGCATGACCAGGCCATTTTTTGCAATATGGCACTGCACTACTTTAACTGACAATTGTGTGGCCGTGCGACACTATACCGAAAAAAAATGTCCTTTTTATTATCACAAATTGAGCTTTCTTTTGGGGGTAAGAAAAAAGTTAAAAACAAACAATATTTTTTACTTTCTGCTATAAAACATATCCAATAAAGAAAAATATTTCATTGTATGACAAAAAAATTTTTAAAAATCAAATTTCTTCATCAATCAGGTCAATATGTATTCTGCTACATATCTTTGATAAACAAAATCCCAATAAGCGTATATTGATGGTTTGCGCAAAAGTTATAGCATCTGCAAACTATGGGATATATTTTTAAAATGTATTTATTTTTTACTAGTAATGACGGTGAACAGCATAGATCCAAAATGCGAGAGAGATAGCAAGTTGAAAACCCAGTGGGTGCTGAAAAAAAACCCACACTTGTGTATGATGTTGTGACCTAGGGCCCAAAACACGCTCAGAAATGCCTCCACTGAAACCTGCTAAAGCCCTGTGAGCTGAGTGGGGACTGTTCTGCTAAATCCACTGCTGATTGGAGGGAGGAGATTACCATGGGCATTCCACCTGTACAAGTTCCTCTTAAGTGGTACTTCTCCCTTTTAGAGTCTAGGCCCCTGATCTCCGAGTACATAGTTGCACCTGTGGACATTCCTGAGGAACATTCCAGTGACACCCTTGAGGACACTGCTGCAGATCCACGTGAGAGTATTGCTTGACCTGTTGAGCCTATGGACACTATTGAGGACACTGTTGCTGGCCCCGGCTGAGGGTGCTATGTCTACAGATGGTAACTTCCAAACACCTGAGGCCTCTGAGCAAGTTGCAGGTGTTGAAAACTCTGATGCTGAACCAGAGGATGATGATGAGGCCCATTGTCCTAGCTGATCCACCTGAGAACAATCAAAAACTCTGATTATATTGTGTAAAGTTAATTTGTTCAATTGTTTAACTTGTATTATGTGCCTTATGTAAACTTCTATGCTGTGTTTCCATGCTTTCGATGCTAAGGACTGCATCTGTTAAATGGATGGGGTCATTGGGACAGTGGGGATTGTAGGCAAGTGTAGTATATCCTCCCTGCTATAGGTGGCACTCTGTGTGGTGCCACTGTGCAGGGTGATGTGGAGTCTGAAAGGAACACTGTTCCTCTGCAGACTCCATTGTTGTCATCAGTGAAACTATTATCCGATTGGACACCACAGCCCTGAGTGACCTCTGGTAGCCATCTGGAGTATGGGCAGTGCTAATGAATAGCAGTGCCCTGCTGGGATTGGCATGTATTCTGCAAGTAGCTAAGCTAGGGAGGGACTCCAGGGGCTGGGGAAAAAAGTTGAAGCTTGGAAATGTGTCCCTGTACCCTAATGCGCATATGAATATCGGCTACAATGGGTGGCCTCCACTTCTGGGGTTGTGCATCGGTGACAGCATTCCTTCAATGACAGCAGCTTTATTCCATCATAAGTGTACTCTCACACCCTTAATGGAGGCCAAGGTTCACACTTCATCACTCCTGGCTTCCAGGCGACTCAGAGTTTTATCTCTAGCCATGTTTGTGAGTGTAATTTTATCCATTTTGTAAATGCTTTCTGCTTAATATAATAAACTATGGGGTTTTGCGCTCTCGTCTTTCCTTTTGCTTTTTAGCAATTCAAAAGAGCACCCACTCAGGCCCAAGAGATGCACCTTCATAGATAGATCATTGCAGATTCATTTTTTGGGCTACTCACATTATTTTCTTTCATGCTAGTGCTAGATTCCCACTCAATCAATCAATCTATTAACTTTTTTATTTGATCTTTTTTTGGGTCCTCCATAGCCCAGTTCATTTAGTTATAGTCCAAAGTCAATTTCTGATCTCAGACTGAAGTTTGCCTTCCCCACAGACTATCCTTCAGAACTCCTCCTCGTCAGTCCCCTTTTTCCAAACAAACCAGTAAGTGACTGCTACGTACATTTACCTCCATGCTACTTGGTTCCCCTTCCACTCAGACATTTAGGCTTTGAGCTTATTTCTTCTTTTATCCCCCCATTCACACTTGAGGGTTTTGTAGCTTGCAGCTCAAAATGTTCAATAAGCAAAAACCTATTGTTTTCAATAGCCCTTGTTCACATCAGAGCACCCTGTTGCTTGTAGTATAACGCCTGTTGCTCAAAAAAGTACATGAGCTACTTTTCAGGCAGAATTGAGCATTTTTGCTCCTATAGACAGTGGAAATGCCTAAAAAGCGCGGCATAACATTTTTTCGAGCACTTTTTTAAGCGTTTTGTCTCATGTTTTCTGCTCAAAACAGCAGCTCTCCTCCACTTTTTCAGGAGCACTCCACACCTTTTAGTTGAAAAATATCTGAAAAAAGCACCTGACAAAACCAGCAAAAACACTTGAAAACATAACGCTTGTGAATGTAGCCTTACAGCTATGAACTTATCTCTTTAGCAGAGTCCACAGTTCTTCTTAACAAACGCACCCCTCTTTTGTCTACCATGTGACTCATTTTTGTCTCAGCTCATAGGAGCATGGGTCTATATTTACATCATCAACAGAGGTACTTAGCCACTTTACATTTGAAAACAGTTTATTTTACAAACAATACATTTCTTGAGATATTTTAGCAATTGCCATATGAATTACAATGTACTTATTCAAAGAAATGTATATTCAACTGCAGAAATAAATCACTGCACACATTCCATGTCGTATAATATAATACAGTGGGAAGTAAATTACACAGCATAACCCTTCTATTCTTCACTGAGATTGCTCATGTCAAAACACTTTCTTCCAACGGAACAAAACAAAGATAGACTGATGAATGCTTTTACTGAACATGTCGGGAATATTCAATTTAAACTAATCGATGGTGGAACTCGTGACTGTAACCAATCTGCTATTATTCGCTAAGCAGATGAAACTTTTATAGAGTGATTGGCATAACATTTAACAGGTGTTTAAAGTAAACCTGTTCTTTAACTATGCAGGACAAACAACAGATTGGCTTAAAGTGATTGTAAAGGAAAATGTTTTATTTAAAAAAAAAATAACAGACATGTTATACTTAAATGCCCTGTGTAGCAGTTTTGCACAGAGCAGCCCGATTCTCCTCTTCTTGGGTCCCTTCACTGGTACTCTGGGCCCCTCCCCCTTGTCGAGTGCCCCCATAGCAAGTCGCTTGCTGTGGGGGCACTCATGAGTGCTCACTCCTGAGCCGGCTCTCTGCGTCCATAAAACACAGAGAGTGTGGCTCAGCCCTGCCCCCGGCTCCTACCTCACTTGCTGTGATTGATAGCAGTGGGAGCCAATTGCTGTTGCTGCTGCATCTCAGCCAATCAGGAGGAAGAGACCTGGGAGAGCCTCAGGTCTCGGGCACATCACTGGATATATCACCTAAAAAACCTTCAGCATTTACACCCACTTTAATGCCACTGAGCACCCACCAACCCCTTGTTTCCTTGTAACAACCCCATAGCCATGAATACTGGGTATTTCTCTTTGCTGCAGTGGAAATGAACAGAAGGTAAATATAAGCAGCAAACGCAATAAAATGAGGCTAATGCTTTATTTTATGTTTTTACCATGAGTTCTAGAACTCCTTGCAAACATCCTGACAGCAGTGTAGATTTGCAGAATGTAAACACAACGGTTCCCCGCTCTGTCAGTGGGGACATAAGAGATCATAAGAGAGCCCTGCATGTTAACTCCTTCACTGCCAACGACATTTATACAGTAATCAGTGGACATTTACATTTCTGATCGCTGAATAAATGTCATTGGTCCCAAAAAAGTGTCAAAAATGTCCGACATGTCCGCTGCACTATCGCAGTACCGCTAAAAATCGTAGATCGCTACCATTACTAGTAAAAAAATAAAAAATAAATAAAAACCCCAGAAATGAATTCTCATCATCCGTAAATGCGGCAACTTTTGGGCAAATCAATCAATAAACGCCGATTTTTTTTTTACCAAAAATATGAGGAAGAATATAAATTGGCCAAAACCGATGAAAAAAAAAATTTTTTTATATATATTTTTTTGGATTTGAATTTTAGCAAAAAGTAATAAATATTGCTTTTTTTGCAAAATTTCTTTGTTTATAGCGGTGACCACCAAAAGAAAGCTCTATTTGTGGGAAAAAAAGGATGCAAATTTTGTTTGGGTACAACGTCGCACGACCACGCAGTTGTCAGTTAAAGCGACACAGCGCCGAATTGCAAAAAGTGCTCTGGTCCTAACCTGGGAAATCCTTCCAGTGGTTAAGCAGGAGATCTCATCGTGGCAGTTTCCTAGCTGGGCTGCTCTCCTTCAATGATCAGACTTGTCCTGACACGCCCCCCCCCCCCCCCGAACAACCTTTCACTGGGAAGATCAGTGTGCTGTTGCTTCTCCTCCCCTTATGCAGCTGGGAACAGAGGGAATGTGAATACTTATAACAAAGGGAATAAGAAGGCATTTATAATATTTTTTTATATCTTTACAAAAATGTGTTGCCTTTCATTTCTAATTTAAACTGAATGGGTTGTTTTACAAGATGATTATTTACAATCACTTTAAATATTTTTACCTAGCGTTATAAAGATTTGGCAGTTCAAGTATGTCATTTTTGGCTTTTTTCATGTATTAGTGTATTATGCTCCATAGCAACCACATTGTATTTGTCCTAAATGATGAAGTCTTTATGTCCAGACCAGTTTTGTTGCTTATACATACTCTGATAAGAGTCCAGATACAAGAAATGGGTCATTATCCACAAGGAAACACCAGTTTTTATCATCAGCTCCCAATACTGCAGTGCTATTGCAGTGGAAACCAAATCATAGGTATATTTGTGTCACTGCATTTTGGAAATCAGCTCAATTTCTGTAAATGTGTCTTTTAATGAATACATTGAAAGAATTTGCAGTGTTGAAGAAAACCCTCTTGTTGCAAATGTCTGCATTTACTTCTAGTATTTCTGGTGACTTAATTTTGGTCCTAATTTATTTAAACTGTATTGTGCTATATCGTAACTTTAATGTGACTTTGTGTGCCGGGAGTAGTGAAACGCATCAAGGAAGGTTGGTTCTCGGGTGGATTCGGAGACACTGTTATATGCAGTCAGCTTATTGACTATTAATAAATATGGTAAGAAGAGCTAGTAAAGGAGTGCGGCTACTACTACTACTACTACTGTAAGACAACCAGTCAGCAGGAGATCAACACTCTCAAGTGTTGGTTTACCAGCAGATCTCAATGGATGAGTCCCCATGAACAGAGTGGTGTATGGAGGTGCTGGCACTGGGATAGGAGAGTATGTATGCTCTTTTTTCGTAAAATAGTAAATAATGCATTTCATATATAATTATATACCGTAGGTCAGACCAAAATGAGGGACAAATGAGGAGTAAAGAGGGACAGAGGGACTTTGTTCCAAATCAGGACAGTCCCCCAAAATCAGGGACAATTGGGACCTGTGGTCAGGTATGGTATATGCATAGTTACAATGGTCCAAGCTGGCACCTGGCAGTTTGATTTTAAAGCAACTATTTTACGAAAAAAGTGTTCAAAAAGTGTTTCCTAGTGATAAACCTTTCAGTCAATTTCTAAATTGCTGCATCTGTAAATTTCAAAAGCCAGTATCAAGGAATAGTAGTGGTAAAAAAAGCATTTGTGGTTTAACTAATCATTTTTTGGTATACTTCTCCTTTAAGTGGGGTGTGGCAGGGGGTGTGTCCCATGCCTACATACTTTTTCTAATAGGTGTCCCTCGTTCCCATCTCAAAAAGTTGGGAGGTATGCATGACTAATGCCCCTGGAATTTGGAAAACACTAAGGTAGACACTGCTACTCCAGTGATCTCCACTAGATTCCAGGTCCCGTGTTGAACATTCTGCCTTTTGCATTTTGAACACAGGAGTTTGGCCACTTAGCATGAGCACCATTCAGAGAAATGTGTATGTATATGTAAACTATCTGTATTCTGAATCTTCTTTGATTGCTTAATGAGGAAGCTAGGATATCCACTGCCTTAATTCAGGGGGGAAATTATAATATGTTCTGCACAGAGAACCACAGCCATTGGATAAGAGGGCATTGGTAACAGAAGCAACAATTGGACTAGTGCTAACTCTGAAAAAGCTGCAGATGAGGCAATGACGCTTGTATAAGAAGATGGAGTACTGCCTGGGACCACAGTAATGCATGGTTAGATCTCCTATAATATTAAGAGATCTACAGAGGAGGGGAGCATTTTGGCTGGCATTTGTTGGAGGACTTGGGATGTTGGTTTTGGGCACATAGTTTACGTTTTGGATTTTATGACACGGATCTATTTGGCTTTTTGGACATTTGGACTATGCATTGTTGGAGGTAAAGGAGATTTACCAGAAAGGAGACCAGGCATGGATAGAAGTGATAGACAATGATCACAGAGGAAAAGAGTGGGCATAGATGAAAGAGGAGAAGAATGATCAAAGTGGGGAGGATAGTGAGCGTGGATGGAGGTTGAGCAGAATTACCAGAAGGGACAGCACGCATGCAGTCATGATTGGACACCATCATCATGACTTTATCCAATCATGGCTCATTCCCGCACACAGTATAAAGTGCTCTTTCAATGGCAGCCATTTTCAATGTGATTTCGGCTGGAGAGAGATAGAACAGGCCTCTGTTCAGTGCTATTAGTTAGTTAGTGTGCTATACTGTGCTATTGTGCTTAAATTGTCAGTGTAGAATATTAATTTAGTGACAGACTAGGGATAGTGTGAGTGTAGTGAGGAGGACCATCATTCAGCTTTGCATAGTGTGCAGCTAGAGTAGGGACAGCTCAGATAGTTTCAGTGTAGTGTAGTGAGACCGTGCCAATCATACATACATTTGTATATATGTAGAGTAGGGACAGCTCAGATAGTTTCAGTGTAGTGTAGTGAGACCGTGTCACTAATCTTTACATTAGTGTATAGCTAGAGTAGGGACAGTTCAGATAGAGTCAGTGTAGTGATGGTTGAACACCATCCATTTGATTGTATAACTGCAAGTTTAACGCCATTTACTTCTTTGTGCATTGATGCCATTTTAACGCCATTTACTTCTGTGTGCGTTATTGCCAGTTAGACGCCATTTACTTCTGTGTACGGTACTGCCAGTTTAACACCATATAGTTCTGTGTGCGTTACTGCCAGTTTAACTCCATATAGTTCTGTGCATTACTGTCATTTTAATGCCATTTACTTCTGTGTGTGTTACTGCCAGTTTAATGCCATATAGTTCTGTGTGTGTTACTGCCAGTTTAACGCCATATAGTTCTGTGTGCGTTGCTGCCAGTTTAACGCCATATAGTTCTATGTGCATTACTGCCAGTTTAAGGCCATATAGTTTTGTGCGTTACTGCCAATTTAACGCCATTTACTTCTGTGTCCTTACTGCCCTTTTAACGCCATATAGTTCTGTGTGCGTTACTGCCAGTTTAACGCCATATAGTTCTGTGTGCATTACTGCCAGTTTAATGCTATATAGTTCTATGTGCATTACTGCCAGTTTAACGCCATATAGTTTTGTGCGTTACTGCCAATTTAACGCCATATAGTTTTGTATGTTACTGCCAGTTTAACGCCATTTATGTCTGTGTGCGTTACTGCCAGTTTAACGTCATATAGTTCTGTGTGCGTTACTGCCAGTTTAAAGCCATATAGTTTTGTGTGCGTTACTGCCAATTTAACACCATGTAGTTCTGCGCGTCACTGTACGTTTCACGCATTATATTGCAGTATATTATAGTGTATGCCTGGATTGTGTCTGTGTAGTGTGAGTGCTCAAATGAAAGTGAATCAAACACCACTTTACATTGATTAAAGTGCATCTACGTACAGATTTCCACTTCGTCTTTACATTTGCTAATGAGAACCGCCCCCTCCCTCCCAATAATGTCTGGGAGGACAACAAGGAGAGGCAGACGTTCCCTTGGCACTGTAAGGGGGCAAGCAACAAATGTGTCTACAGACAAAGGTGGACGTGGTGGTCAGTCCTCAGGCAGGGCATCATTTCCTCTGTTTAGTGAGTTAGCCTGTGCTATCCAGCCACAGCATGCAGAGGAGGTAGTGGACTGACTTACTAAACCTTCCTCATCCTCTGTCATGCAAGTAGAGACAAGTGTGCAGTCCCCTGAAGTTGCCAGAGCGGATAAACCTGTCTCCTTGTCCACATCTATTCCTGCCATAGCCCCAACATTGGCCATGGAGGTGTCAGCTGAGTTATTTAACCACAGCATCAGCCACTTGCACCTTGATAATGCCTAGCCATTACTGGATTCAAATGTTGGTTCTGAGGTTAAGGATGACAGGAACATGAGCCTACAGAGAGGGGAGAACACTGGTAAATTGGCATTCATGTTCCCTCAGCCGCAGCGTATTGCCAGGTTGTCTACAGTGGTAATGATGATGATGAAGATGGAGGAGATGGAGATGATGATGATGAGGTCACTGATGAGACTTGGGTGCCAGATAGAGCAGAGGAGGAAACTGAAGTTGAGGCGGCACAACCCCAAGGAGGCCAACATCAAGAAAGAGTAGAGAGCAGCCACCCTATTCCATCACATTCTGCAGCTGTTATCTACCGGCCCACTTCCCAAAGCTCAGCTGTCTGGGCCTTTTTCAGCACATCTGCTGCAGATTTTACAGCAAGGTCAATTCTTGCTTTCATCAAGAGTACCTTTATAGGGTTATGGTGGGAAGGTGCTCGACACCCAAACACCATTTTTTTCTGCACCTGTTTGACAGGCGCATATCATTGCAATTTTTTTTACAGAAAGGTCAATTCTTGCCTTCATGAAGAGCACCTCCATAGGGTTATGGTGTGAAGGCATCACCGACACCAAAAGCCCAATTTTTGCGCACCCGTTACTTCTATCCAAAGTCAAAGTAACACCAGAATTTATCCTAAAAATCTCTAATCTTGTTCCCAGTGCACTACATTGTGGCCTCATCATACACACTGGCTCCCCAGCTGTTGCTGAGCAAAATAAACTCAGCTTGCAGGGAAAATGTAATTTTTTTGGCTTTATAAATGCAATTATTGCTACAGCAGATTCTAGACATGGTACAGATCTGCCACTTTACAGGTAGACTAAGGGGACCCTCAGGCACTATAATGGAAGGGGATTTTCATTTTTATGCTTTCACTTTAAAAATAAAAAAATTCACTGCTCCTTTAAAAATGACGATTTCACAAAGTTTTTTTTCATTGATACATGTCCCCCAGGACAGGACCCGGGCCCCTATAACCATTGTATGCACAATTACTTGAATATAAGCCTTCAAAAGGGGCACTTTTGATTTTTGAAGTTTTTGAAGTTCGGGTCCCATTGACTTTTAATTCGTTATTCGGGTCCGAACTTTCACGGTGTTCGATAGTTCCGGTGCAAACCAAACAGGGGTCAGTTCGGGCCATCCCTAATGACCACAAAAGCAAGAACAATAAGCATGAATCAAAGTGCAAAAGAATGATCATGGAGAGGTGGACAGTGGGCATGAATAGAAGTGGAAGAAAAGATCAGAGAACAGAAGAGAGTGGGTAAAGAAAAAGTTGGTAACAGTACATTTGCTAATACATGGTGGATAGAGCTAAGACATTAAGCATTTTAAAAAATACTGCCTGAATGGATACTAAAGGAGGAAGCAAAAATGCTCTGCGTGATGTATGAACTGTTGTTTCTTACACCGTTGAGAAGGAAAGCCAGTTCATGCTGCTCCTGCTCAAGTGTTTTCACCAATATACAGGGGGAAGGGGAGAATGACAAAGACAAGCACAACTGCTACCATTTATTTCTGGAGAGAACTATAGTGAACTATACACATACACCTTGGCCACAGCCTCCACTCTCTATACTTTTCCCACAGTGTGCCCTTATGCTTTACTACTACACACAGTGCCTCATGCATCTATGTTACACACAGTGGGATTGATTTACCAAAACTGTACAGTGCAAAACCTGCTGCAGCTCTGCAGAGAAACCAATCAGCTTTCAGGTTTTAGGCTAAGTTTACACTCATGTGGATGTGTTTTCTGTGTTTTTTCTCCCATTTTTTACTGTGATTTACAGCGATTTTACAACATTTTTGCAGTGATTTTGCCACGATTTGCTTTTGCGGTTTTTCATTTTTTTGGGGGGATTTGTTGCTATGCAGATTTAAAAATGCAAATCATGGAAAAATTGCGGTAACATCAGGGTAAAACGCATCACAAAAACACCACTTGTGCAAAATGCAAACTGCGCTGAGAAAAAAAGTCCCCATCCCTTTCCAAAAAACGCAACTCTGCAAAACGCACAGATGTGAGCTAAATCCATAGGAAACCATGTTAAATGGATTGTAGTGCATTTCTGCAAACTGCAAAATGCGGTAGAAATGCATAGGTGTGAACCTAAACTCAGCCCTGGTTACACTGAGTGCGGGAATGAAATGATGTGAGTTCAGCCGAACTCGCACCATTTCATTCCCGCATGTCAGTTCTGATTTCAGCAGCGGTTTCACGGGTTTCTCCACAGATGCTTATGGAAATTGCACCTGTAAATCGCAAAAAGTAGTACAAGAACTACTTTTTGAAATCGGTGCAGCGCCGCAAGTGCGGCGTCACACTGGTTAGGACGGTGCCATTTCCGGCTATTGCTGCCGATTTGGCATGCAATTTGACATGTCAAATCGTATGCCCAATCGTGCCAGTGTGAACCAGGGCTTATTGCTCCCCTCACCACATACAAAATCAGGCCTCGACCCCTACAACCCTGGCAAATAGATGACACCAGAAACCTCAAAAAGCGTAGCCACGCCCTTGAGCGTCTGTGGCACAAGACTCAACCAATACAAATCTGCCCTCCATAAATACAATTCTTACCTCCACACTGCCAAGCAGACCTATTTTACCACTCTTATAAACATCTTCTCATCCAGTCCCCGTCAACTCTTCTCTACCTTCAACTCCCTACTTCATCCTCCACCGCTTCTGCCTACTAACTCACTCACTGCCCAGGAGATTGCTAATCACTTCAAAAGCAAGATTGACACAATTCGTGATGAAATCTCCACTCTACAGGCATCTTCCCCAGTTAACACCCCATTTCAACAAGCACAATCGACACTATCCTTATTCAAGCCTACTACTATAAACGAGGTTGCTAAACTCCTTTCTAACGCCCACCTAACCACCTGTCCACTGGACCCTATTCCCTCTCAAATACTACACTCACCCTCTGACTCTATCCTGTACTGTCTAACTCACCTCTTCAATCTCTACCTCTCTTCTGGCATCTTCCCGAATGCTTTAAAACATGCATCGGTCACCCCCATACTCAAAAAGCCAACCCTGGACCCTACCGATCTAAACAATGTGAGCCCTATCTCCTTGCTCCCCTTTTCCTCCAAACTCCTTGAACGCCTAGTCTACAACCAACTGAGTGACCACCTTGTTAAGAATAACCTTCTGGACCCCCTTCAATCTGGATTTCGTCCTCAACATTCCACAGAAATTGCCCTTCTTAAACTAACAAATGACCTACTAACCGCAAAAACCAATTGACACTACTCTGTACTCCTACTCCTGGACCTTTCGGCTGCCTTTGATACTGTCGACCACCCCCTCCTCCTCAAAAAACTCTACTCCCTTGGTCTCCGTGACTGTGCTCTTAAGTGGCTCTTGTCCTACCTATCCCATCACACCTTCAGCATAACGTACAATTCTACCTCCTCCTCTCCTCTTCCTTTCTCTGTTGGGGTCCCCCAAGGTTCTGTTCTTGGACCTCTCTTATTTTCAATATACACCTCTTCCCTGGGTCGGC
>BLSH010336072.1:439176-484440 GCA_018402905.1 Glandirana rugosa | reverse complement strand
CGCTGAGAAAGCACGATCTCTCGTGTGAAACGTGTCAACCAAAGGTCCCCTGCCTGTCTGTGTTGGATGTTTTTATGGATTATGTTTTGATTCAATAAAGCTGTTTTTGCAGTGATGTGAGTGTGCAGCCATTTGATCCTTTGTGATTGCAGTCTCTCTGCTGGCAGTGGTAGGGCGTGCACCTCCTCACCTGCCGTATGCTGAAAGTTTCCTGGATCTGACTCACTCCCCTAGGCCTAATGGACACAAGGGAGGTGGAGTGGGATTCCTCTTATCCCCACTGAGCATCTTTCAGGTTCTTCACTCTCCTCCCTCTCTGTCACTCTCATAATTTGAAGCCCACTGTATACGTCTATTCTCTCCAACCTCCCTAAGAATTGCTGTGATCTACCGGCCTCCTGGACCACTGTCAACTTTCCTTGATGAATTTTCTGCCTGGCTCACCTACTTTCTATCTTCTTAAATTCACACATTCCTTCTTGGGGACTTTAACATCCCAGTTAACACTAACACTACTGCTACTTCTAAATTTCTTAGTCTAACTTCCTCATTTGACCTGAAGCAATGGGTACAGGCTCCTACTCTGATGGGAACACCCTCGACCTTGTCTTATCCTATCTATGCACTCCATGCAACTTCTCTAACAATCCTTTTCCCCTCTCCAAACACCACCTTATTCGTTTCTCTCTCTCCCTGTCTTGCACCACCTTCCCCTCCAATCGCCTAACCGTCACCCGTAGAAACCTTCGCCAACTCAACACTTCTCTCCTCTATTCTGCTACTGACCCCCTCTATGAAAAAATCTCACCCTGTCCTGCCCCAACCAAGCCACTGCCATCTACAATAAATTCCTGTCCTCCACCCTGGACGAGCTCGCTCCCCTCACCACACACAAAATCAGGCCTCGACCCCTACAACCCTGGCAAACAGATGACACCAGAAACCTCAAAAAGCGTAGCCGCACCCTTGAGCGTCTGTGGCACAAGACTAAGTCTCTCAAAGACTTCAACCAATACAAATCTGCGCTCCATAAATACAATTCTCACCTCCACACTGCCAGGCAGACCTATTTTACCACTCTTATTAACACCTTCTCATCCAGTCTCCGTCAACTCTTCTCTACCTACAACTTCCTACTTCGTCCTCCACCACTTCCGCCCACTAACACACTCACTGCCCAGGAGATTGCTAATCACTTCAAAAGCAAGATTGACACAATTCGTGACGAAATCTCCACTCTACAGGCATCTTCCCCAAAAAATGTTTTTTATTCTTATTTTACTCATCTATGTTGCTGTTCAGCACACCAGAACTTCTACACACCTGAGTGTGTTGACTACATCAGCCACATATTTGATGAATGCTGGACTGATTACCCAATTAGAGCCGGAAGTTCACATCAAAGGCTTTTTTCATATATATATATATATATATATATATATATATATATATATATATTTATATATAGGTTTATCAGTCTTAGCATTCAGACTATGATTAAGCACCTACACACAATGGTGTGAAAAGCGTAAGCCTTTTTGTACAATACCTATTGATTTTGGAACACTGTATGGATCTTGGATTTTATGTCATTTAAATAAAAAATCACATTCAAGGAGTGCAGCCGTCCAGCAATTTTTCTTCATTGCCTTCAGGCATCTTCCCCAGTTAACACCCCATGTCAACAAGCACAATCGACACTATCCTTATTCAAACCTACTACTATAAACGAGGTTGCTAAACTCCTTTCTAACGCCCACCTAACCACCTGTCCACTGGACCCTATTCCCTCTCAAATACTATGCTCACCCTCTGACTCTATCCTGAACTCTCAAACTCAAATCTTCAATCTCTCCCTCTCTTCTGGCATCTTTGTCAATGCTCTAAAACATGCATTAGTCACCCCCATACTCAAAAAGCCATCCCTGGACCCTACCGATCTAAACAATCTGCGCCCTATCTCCTTGCTCCCCTTTTCCTCCAAACTCCTTGAACGCTTAGTCTACAACCAACTGAGTGACCACCTTGTTAAGAATAACCTTCTGGACCCCCTTCAATCTGGATTTCGCCCTCAACACTCCACAGAAACTGCCCTTCTTAAACTCACAAATGACCTACTAACCGCAAAATCCAATGGACACTACTCTGTACTCCTACTCCTGGACCTTTCGGCTGCCTTTGATACTGTCGACCACCCCCTCCTCCTCAAAAAACTCTACTCCCTCGGTCTCCATGACTGTACTCTTCAGTGGCTCTCGTCCTACCTATCCCATCGCACCTTCAGTGTAATGTAAAATTCTACCTCCTCCTCTCCTCTTCCTTTCTCTGTTGGGGTCCCCCAAGGTTCTGTTCTTGGACCTCTCTTATTTTCAATATGCACATCTTTCCTGGGTCCTCTGATAGCCTACCACGGCTTTCAATATCATTTCTACGCTGACGATACCCAACTCTACCTCTCCACCCCCCACTTACTCCATCAGTCTCCTCACGTATCACTAACTTATTAACAGACATATCTGCCTGGATGTCACACCACTTTCTCAAACTCAACTTGTCCAAAACTGAACTCATAATATTGCCTCCCCCACGTGCCGTTTTCCCCGACTTCTCTGTCAAGAACAATGGTACCACCATCCACCCATCCCCACATGTTAGGGTGCTTGGTGTTATCCTGGACTCTGAACTCTCTTTTTGGCCCCACATCCATTCACTTTCTAAAGCTTGCCGCCTCAATCTCCGCAACATCTCTAGAATACGTCCCTTCCTAACCAATGAAACCACAAAGCTCCTGATTCACTCCCTGGTCATCTCTTGCCTCAACTACTGCAACTCCCTCCTCATTGGCTTACCGTTAAATAGACTATCCCCCCTCCAGTCCATCATGAATGCCGCTGCCAGACTCATCCACCTTACAAACCGTTCAACATCTGACACCCCTCTCTGCGAATCCCTCCAGTGGCTGCCACTCGCCCAACAAATTAAATTCAAAATACTAACAACCAGCTACAAAGCCATCCACAACTCTGCTCCCAGCTACATCACCAGCCTAGTCTCAAAATACCAACCTAACCATCCTCTTCACTCCTTCAAAGATCTCCTGCTCTCCAGCTCCCTCATCACCTCCTCTCATACTCGCCTCCAAGAGTTCTCCCGAGCCTCTCCCATCCTCTGGAACTCCCTACCCCAATCGGTCACACTGTCCCCAAATCTATCCACCTTCAGGCGATCCCTGAAAACTTTTCTCTTCAGGGAAACCTATCCTGCCACCACCTAACAACTACACTCCTTATTTTCTCAATCAGCTCATCCTCCGCAGGTATTGCCCTTTCATATCATTTAACCCTCCCTCCTAGATTGTAAGCTCTAACAAGCAGGGCCCTCTGATTCCTCCTGTATTGAATTGTATTGTAATTGTACTGTCTGCCCTAATAGTGTAAAGCGTTGCGCAAACTGTCGGCACTATATAAATCCTGTATAATAATAATAATAATATTGTCAAAGCTTAACTGAACAAGCTGAATTTGGAAGCTGATTGGCTACCATGCACAGCTGTACCAGATTCTGAGTGTCCCAGTTTTAGTAAATCTCCCCCACTGCCTCATGCTTCTCTGTATGCAGTTCCTTATACTGTACATACAGTATCTCACAAAAGTGAGTAAACCCCTCACATTTTTGCAAATATTTTATTCTTATTTTTCATGTGACAACACTGAAGAAATGACACTTTGCTACAATGTAAAGTAGTGAGTGCACAGCTTGTATAACAGTGTAAATTTGCTGTCCCCTCAAAATAACTCAACACACTAAACCGCTGGCAACAAAAGTGAGTACACCCCTAAGTAAAAATTTCCAAATTGGGCACAAAATGTTAATATTTTGTTTGGCCCTCATTATTTTCCAGCACTGACTTAACCCTCTTGGGCATGGAGTTCGCCAGAGTTTCACAGGTTGCCACTACAGTCCTCTTCCACTCCTCCATGATGACATCATGGAGGTGGTAGACGTTAGAGATCTTGCGCTCCTCCACCTACCGTTTGAAGATACCCCACAGATGCTCAATATGGTCCATCACCTTTACCCTTAGCTTCTTTAGCAAGGCAGTGGTTGTCTTGGAGGTGTGTTTGGTGTCGTTATCATGTTGGAATATTGCCTTGCGGTCCAGTCTCCGAAGGGAAGGGATCATGCTCTGCTTCAATACGTCACAGCACATGTTGGCATTCATGGTTCCCTCAATGAACTGTAGCTCCCCAGTGCCGACAGCACTCATGCAGACCATGACACTCCCACCACCTTGCTTGACTGTAGGCAAGACACACTTGTCTTTGTACTCCTCACATGGTTGCCGCCACACACGCCTGACACATCTGAACCAAATAAGTTTATTTTGGTCTCATTAGATCACAGGACATGGTTCCAGTAATCCATCTCCTTGGTCTGCTTGTCTTCAGAAAACTGTTTGCGGGCTTTCTTGTGCATCATTTTTAAAAGACGACAGCCATGCAGACCAATTTGATGTAGCATGCGGCGTATGGTCTGAGCACTGACAGGCTGACCCCCCACCCCTTCAACCTCTTCAGCAATGCTGGCAGCACTCATACGTCTATTTCCCAAAGACAACCTTATATGATATGATATGGATCCATGATATGGATATGATGCTGAGCACGTGCACTCAACTTTTTTAGCCGACCATGGCGAGGCCTGTTCTGAGCAGAACCTGTCCTGTTAAACCGCTATATGGTCTTGGCCATCACGCTGCAACTCAATTTCAGGGTCTTGGCAATTTTGTTATAGCCTAGGCCATCTTTATGTAGAGCAACAATTCCTTTTTTCAGATCCTCAGATTTCTTTGCCATGAGGTGCCATGTTGAGCTTCCAGTGACCAGTATGGGAGAGTGAGAGCAATAACACCAAATTTAACACACCTGCTCCCCATTCACACCCGAAACCTTGTAACACCAATGAGTCACATGACACCAGGGAGGGAAAATGGCTAATTGGGCCCAATTTGGACATTTTAACTTAGGGGTGTACTCACTTTTGTTGCCAGCAGTTTAGACATTAATGACTGTATGTTGAGTTATTTTGAGGGCACAGCAAATTTACACTGTTATACAAGCTGTACACTCACTACTTTACATTGTAGCAAAGTGTCATTTCTTCATTGTTGTCACATGAAAAGATATAATAAAATATTTACAAAAAGGTGAAGGGTGTACTCACTTTTGTGAGATACGGTATATCACATATGCTTTATTTTATCTCTCTCCCTTTACATGCAGTATCTTATGCCTCTTTATTTAAGTAGTGTCTCGGCATGACTCATACCTTTTTTTTTTTAATATCACACAGTCCTTAATATGTAATAATTACACATGTCACCTCTCCAGTGTTCCAGCCCCAGGCTATGCAGACAAAGCTAATTAACAATTTATAATAGTAAATCATTCTTCAACTCTGATATGTTTTACATTGCCAACACATGTTACTGGTTGCATAATCTAAAGTTATAGTTAGGTTGAATAGTAGTACAATTATAATATCCTACAATTGCTTGAAATAAATATTGTAAATGTCCAGTCCACACATATATTAATCTATGCAATCAGGGTGTACCTTCTTTACATTTAACATACTCTATGTGTGGAAAAATGATCTACATAAATAATCAATTCATTTTACAGGATATCCAATCACGTAGACCCTGGTCAATCTGAATGAGAATAAAAAAGAGCACATTTGTGGTTTGCTTAGGTTTAACAAAATATGGCCCAGCATATCTAATTCATGCTTCATACTTCCTCAAAATCTTTAAATGCACGGAGAGCCGATTCACGCTACAAACATGCACTCTGAATGTGTCCCAGATGCGTTTTTGCTTACAGTTCATACTATAAAAACTCAATCTGAATATATTTCTGAATATATATCTATTTAATATCAAATTAGCATATTAACCACTTAACCACCGGAGCCCTTTTTTACATTTGTTGCTTACAAGTTAAAATAATTTTTTTAAACTAGAAAATTGCTTAGAACCCCCAAACATTATATATATTTTTTTTTCAAATACCCTAGAGAATAAAATGGAGATCATTGCAATACTTTTAGTCACACGGTATTTGAGCAGCTGTCTTTCAAGTGCAATTTTTTTTCGTTAAAAAATAAGACAACAGTAAAGTTAGCCCAATTTTTTTGTATATTGTGAAAGAGGATGTTACGCCGAGTAAATAGATACCATATATATTACGGTTGAAAAGTACTTAAATATCTCCATAGGCGACGCTTTAAAAAATGTTAACGGTTAACAGGTTAGAGGTGCAGAGGAGGCTTTTGCTAGTATTATTTCTCACACTCTGGCGATCGGTGATACCTCACATGTGTGATTTGAACACCATTTTCATAAGCAGGCGCGACTTACGTATGCGTTTTCTTTGCTGCGCGAGCTTGCGGGGATGGTGGCTGCTTAAAATTCTTTTTTTAATTTTTTTATTTTTTTTTTTTAACACTGTTCCTTAAAAAAAAATCTGATCACTTATATTGCTATCACAAGGAATGTAAACATCTCTTGTAATAGTAATACATGGTGACAGGTACTCTTTATGGAGGGATCAAGGGTCTAAAATACCCTCCATCCCTCCTTTACACTTCGCAGTATTCAGATCGCCAAAAATGGCGATTCTGAATACTGTCAATTTTTTAAAACCGGAGCCGTTAGCCGCCGAGTAAACCGAAAGTGACGTTGTGACGTCGCTTCCGGAAATGTACGAAGGAGCCCCGATCGAAGCTGATTCCGACATCCACAGGGACCCCACAAAGCCGGCCACAAAACCACAATTTTGGTTGTTTTGCAGATATCTGGTTTTAGACTCACACGTATCCATCACATATGGGAGCTGTGATGTGGCCTGTCTCTTGCCCATTTCCCTTGGCTCCTTGGGGGGTCCTCCCGCCTCAGCTCCGATTTGGACATGTGTCCGGGACTCCTCTGGCTCTCAGTTCCGGGCTATTCAAGTATGTGAGTTACAGCAAGGTTTGACATATTTTCTCACATAATATATTCTTTAGAGTATGTGAGTGGACCATATATATTAATAGTTATTTTTGAATATTTCCAGCATCATCTTTTCTAAAACTCCTGATGAGTGGTAGAAACACCACGAAATGCGTTGAGTTCCGTACCAAGGGCTCCCCATACAGAGTTCCAAATGTAGGGCTCTTATTATAAACATTGATCAAGGATACCCTAACAAGTCCTTTTTTTATTGATTGTTATACCTTTTTATATAGGATGCACGTGCCATTTTTGAATCATAATATTCATGCATTTATATCGATCTGTGTAAATACATTGTATGGCTGTTTTTCATCATGCTTTTTGATCACTGTAGCATGCACATAGTATATGAAGAATCATTTGATCATTGTATCATGTTTTATATGAGAGACTGTCTTTGACGTAAAATAAATCCATGTATGCTTTATGACCATTTATATGATTTTTTGTGACTATGATCTATGTGCTTCAATCATGGCAAGTTGACAATATATACATATATGGCCTATTGTACACAGTTTCATACATTATCAAATATGGTGGCAGATCTCATTTAAAGCCCCAAATCTTCTTTTCTCTTCTTTTTTATGCATTTAATATAGAGGGATGGAGACCTGCCACCACAGGATGCACCAGATCACATGCCTTTGTCCTTTGCATATTGAGGAAGATTTCTGCCAGATCCATGCATCGGATCAAGAGAGCAACTGTGAAAACGCCATTACATAGCAGCAAACAGATATTTGAAGCTGCTGGTGCCTCTGGAGTCCCACGAACATCAAGGTGTAGAGTCCTCCAGAGTCTTGCAACTGTGCATAAACCATACATTTGGCCACCACTAACTAATGCTAACAAGCAGAAATGGCTGCAATGGGCAGAAAAATAAATGAAGACTAATTTTCAAACAGTCCTGTTCACTGATGAGTGCCGTGCAACCCTGGATGGTCCAGATGGATGGAGTAGTGGATGGCTGATTTGACGGCCACCCTGTTCCAACAAGGCTGTGACGTCAGCAAGGCAGTAGTGGAGTCATGTTTTGGGCCACAATCATGGGAAGAGAGCTGGTTGGCCCATTTAGGGTCCCCGAAGGTGTAAAGATGACCTCTGCAAAGTATGTGGAGTTCCTGACTGACCACTTGCTTCCCTGGTACAGAAGGAAGAACTATGCTTTTCATAATAAAATCATCTTCATGCATGACAATGCACCATCTCATACTGCAAAGAATAACAATGGCTGCTATGGGGATAAAAGGAGAGAAAGTCATGGTGTGGCCTCCATCCTCCCCTGACCTCAATCCTATTGAGAAACTTTGGAGCATCCTCAAGCAAAAGATCTATGAGGGTGGGAGGCAGTTTACATCCAAACAGCAGCTCTGGGAGGCTATTCTGACATCTTGCAAACAAATTCAAGCAGAAACTGTCCAAAAACTCACAAGTTCAATGGATGCAATCATGCAAGACTTGTGAAGCTGCTATCAAACAAGGGATCCGATGTTAAAATGTAACGTGACCAGTTAAAATGTTGTTCAAAGTTTGATTGAAATAGCTTTTGATTTCAGTAAATATGCTGCAAACACAACAAATGACAATTTTCAGTTCTTTACAACCTATAAAGTGTTTTGAAACGTACTATGCGTAATAATTTGGAACAGTGCATTATACGTTTTTTATTTTGAAAAAAAATACTGTTATCATTAGGAGGTTTGTTTGAATAAAATTTGAATTGTACTCTTAATAGTTGATAACATGAGAATTATGCTGACTGTTGTTTACATCAATTATTTAGGTAAATGAGAAATATAGCATTGGCATAATAATTTGGAACAGGGTGTAGATCACTTATTTATTTATGTAAGGTGGCTACTGAAAACTGATGATCACAATTTAATTTGCACATTGCAAAATTTGCACAATAGCGAATTATGGTATATTAATTAGTATGTTAATTTGATACTTGCACAAAGTTTATGGATTTGATCTAAATGGAATTTTGCACATAGTTGATATACTTTTTTTTAATTTATTTATTTATTGTGTATTCACATTGATCCTGCCAAGCGCTGTTTAGTGCACCAGGGTGACACCTTTGCACATTATATATATTTTTACCTGAAGGTTTGAAAACAGCAGCTGCTTATGTATAGCCTATGTAAACACCATTTTATTTTTTAGCTATCAGGTTACTCTCAATTCCTGGCACGAGGGTATTTTTCAATTTCACAGAATCACAGCATATATAAAATAATATGCAAAGTGGTTGAAGGGAAACTTCAGAATGGCAAATATGTTTTTATTACAAATTATGTGAGCAGACTGCAGTTCCTCTTTAAGTATGACAATCAAACAAAGGCAACCGTCTTTCCCTAAAATAAACCCTAACTCAGGCTTGTGGCTGCCCCAGCATACCTGCACAGGCAAGAGTCCATACAAGGCTCAGTCCATAGTGGCAGATCTTTAGACCTGGTGTCTTTAGGGAGGACTGCAGGTTCCATCAATCCCCCTACATGGTGTATGTAACAGCAGGTAGGTTTGCTCTCCAAGGTGGAACTGCTCCCCCTTCTCTCTTTTCTGTAAGCAGCTGGAGATTACATGCTGTGGCTTCTCTGTGTCTTCTTTCCCATGCAGCAGACTGTCTGTCTGGGCACAGCCCTCCCCTTTTTATTATCAGCACAGGGAGAAAGGCAGAGCTCAGCAACAAGTGCAGGAAACCAGGTTAACCGTTTTCCTCCCAGCTGGGGCAGCAGCTCTCACACTATCCAGCATTTTAACCTGCCCCACCATGCAACTTACAGGACTTAAAGGATCTACCACTGATGGCTTAGTGCCAGGTACCACAGCATACCTTCAGAGGTCTAGTGGCATCAATGTCTCAACCAGTCAGGGCTGTTTTGGGGGCAAAAGGGTGATCTACTCAATATTAGGTGAATGGTCATAAAGTTATGGCTGATTGGTCTACAGAAAGTGCAAGAGGCTGATAGTAGGTCAAATTTGGGGACTAACATTGCTTGCATTAAAAAAAAAAAATAATTGAATAACATAATAAAGTTGAAGTTTAATCTGCTACTATTTTGCCTTCCCCAGTGCCTCCTTTTCCTCTTCATCAACATGCTAATAAAATCTTTTCATTTTCATTACAGGCCTTATTTTAGAAGCAGTGATGTCATCATTAGGTCTCTGTGCTTCACTATGCAATGCAGACAGATCATGGCTGATGGGAGGGGCTGAGAGGGTGCTGTATATTGCATGCTGAAAACATGACAGCTGATATGTTGCTATGCAGATCTAATGTCACCACAGGCTAATAAGATATATTGTAGCAAACTAGCTTTCTGAAACCTTTCTGAAGCAAGCCTCACTATCGCCACCTGCTGACTGCGATTGCTTTCCTAACAAATGGTAAATATAAGGAATGGTAAAAAAGCTGGCTAATGGTAAATCAGAAATATTAGAGAAAAAAACGGTTTCATGACTTTCACATTTTCAAATGAAAGAATGGGCACAATTATTGCACAAGATACTAATTTACCAAGCAATACAGAAAAACAACAGATATTTTTGCGCCCTATATACCCTAATAACATATATAGCCTAAAGTGCATAAACAACAAGTATATTAACAGAGAAAGACTACACACTGGGAAAGCATCATTTGTGACCACATACAGATCTATGCCAATAATAATAACCACAGGCACAAGCATAATAAAAATCAAAGGAGATGCAGTGATGTAATACTGCTAAAAAACAAAAATCACAGCAACATAACATACAGGAAAACTAACAAAGCTATTAAGCAAGATCACCCAGCAGCTGCTAAGAAGATGGCCCAGTTTGATCCCAAGTGTCATTTACTAGTTTAATGTTGCATGGAATTTTCTGAGATGGAGATATTATGCTAACATTGAGAGGTGGCTAATATTGTATTACTCATCTACTAGCTGATAACAGTCTCGTTGGATGATACTGTATATGAAAAAGACTGCTACCCTCATCCCTCTGAGCCTTGTCTCTTGCACTGCAGCTGGAAGTACTGATTACATTAGTATAAGGCAGTGGTTCTCGACTCCTGTCCTCGGGACCCACTAACAGGCCAGGTTTGCAGGATAACTGAACTACATCACAGGTGATATCATGTGCTGCTCAATGATTGCAGTATTCTAGTCTGCATCTCCCCAAGGTAATACTTAAAATCTGGCCTGTTAGTGGGTCCTGAGGACAGGAGTTGAGAACCACTGGTATAAGGGCTAGTTTACACTTACTTTAAAACAAGGCTTCGGACACGCTTTGTTAAAGCTCTCCAACACACGGTAGACCAGAATTTGTGGAGCGGAGGTTACGAGGGGGGGAGTAAGTTGAAAAAAGTTCAGAGAGATAATGGGGTGCTAAGCCATGAAGAGCAAGAGGATCCACTTCCGGACCGCCCGCCGTCGTTTGACAGGGGCAGTTTGAAGTGGAATACCGTTGTTATGGTAGCAGATAGCTACCATAACCCCGGTATCTTTTTTTCAGCAGACGATTCTGCGTCTGATAAAAGTGGTCTTAGCGGCGGATTCGCCACAAGATCACTTTTATCAGCGGCGGGAGAGGTGCCCCCCCCCGCCGCTTTCCGGTCATCTCCGCCGCTTGCCGGACCCTCCGGCAGCGGCGGAGATGATCGCGACCGTTCCCCCCAGTGTCCGTGAGCCGAGTGACTCGGCTCCATAAAATGGCTGGGCGGAAGCGACGTCACAAGTCACTTCCGCCCAATGCTCTTAAAGGGGAAATTTTTTTTTTTGGGCTGTCATTTTGCTTTTTTTTTTGCATTTAAGTGTAAATATGAGATGTGAGGTCTTTTTGACCCCAGATCTCATATTTGGGAGGTCCTGGCATGCTTTTTTGTATTACAAGGAATGTTTACATTTCTTGTAATAGGAATAAAAGTGATCTTTTTTTTTTTAAATTACAGTGTAAAAATAAAAAATAAAAAGTAAAATAAATAATTAAGAAAAAAAAACAAATTTTAAAGCGCACCGTCCTTGAGAGCTCGCGCGCAGAAGCGAACGCATACATAAGTCCCGCCCACATATGAAAAGGGTGTGCAAACCACACATGTGAGGTATCGTCGCGATCGTTAGAGCAAGAGCAATAATTCTAGCATTAGAGCTCCTCTGTAACTCAAAAATGCTAACCTGTAGAATTTTTTAAACGTCGCCAATGGAGATTTTTATGTTGCAAAGTTTGCCGCCATTCCGCATTTTGAAGCATGACATGTTGGGTATCATTTTACTCGGCATAACATTATCTTTCACAATATGGAAAAAAAAATTGGCCTAACTTTACTGTTGTCTTATTTTTTAACTCAAAAAACGAATTTTTTTCAAAAACAATCACTCTTGTAAGACCGCTGCGCAAATACGGTGTGACATAAAATTTTGCAATGGCCGCCATTTTATTCTCTAGGGTGTTAGAAAAAAAATATATAATGTTTGGGGGTTCTTACTAATTTTATAGCAAAAAAAATATTTTTATCTCGTAACCACCGAACCCAAAAAACAGGCTCGGTCTGCAAAGTGGTGAAAGTCTATGCGAAACCTGACGGGTAGCCAGTGCAAGGACTCCAGGATAGGGGTAATATGATCACTTGTACCAGACCTAGTCAGGGTTATGGCTGCAGAATTTTGAACATATTGGAGACGATTTATGATGGATTTAGGTACACCAGCAAGTAGAGCATTGCAGTAGTCAAGTGGGGAGAACACAAATGTAAGGATCAGCTTTTCAGCTACAGAGTATGATAGCATGGGACGCAGCCGAGCAATATTTCTCATGTGGAAAAAAGATGTTCTGACAACATTTTGTACATGTGGCTCAAAGTTTAGACTAGCATCAAATATCATCCCTAGATTTTTCAATTTGGACTGAACCTCAAGTACAGTGCCGCCATCTATAGATAAGGTATTTGGACTGGCCTTACGTAATTGATGGGGGGGTGCCAATAAGCATGACTTCAGTCTTGTCACAGTTTAATTGAAGGAAATGATGGGCCATCCAAGTTTTTATATCACTAATAGAGTTAGATAGGAGAGAAGCAGCCAAAGTAGAATCTGGTTTAGTGTGGATGTACAGTATCTCACAAAAGTGAGTACACCCCTCAGATTTTTATAAATATTTTCGTAATCATGTTGGAACACTGCCCTGTGGCCCAGTCTCGGAAGGGAGGGGATCATGCTCTGCTTCAGTATGTCACAGTACATGTTGGCATTTATGGTTCCCTCAATGAACTGTAGCTCCCCAGTGCCGGCAGCACTCATGCAGCCCCAGAACATGACACTCCCACCACCATGCTTAACTGTAGGCAAGACACACTTGTCTTTGTACTCCTCACCTGGTTGCTGCCACACACGCTTGACACCATCTGAACCAAATATGTTTATCTTGGTCTCATCAGACCACAGGACATAGTTCCAGTAATCCATGTCCTTAGTGCTTGTCTTCAGAAAACTGTTTGCGGGCTTTCTTGTGCATCATCTTTAGAAGAGGCTTCCTTCTGGGATGACAGCCATGCAGACCAATTTGATGCAGTGTGCGGTGTATGGTTTGAGCACTGACAGGCTGACCCCCCCATCCCTTCAATTCCTACAGCAATGCTGGCAGCACTCATATATCTATTTCCCAAAGACAACCTCTGGATATGACGCTGAGCATGTGCACTCAACTTAACTTCTTTGGTCAACCATGGCGAGGCCTGTTCTGAGTGGAACCTGTCCTGTTAAACCACCGTATGGTCTTGGCCACTGTGCTGCAGCTCAGTTTCAGGGTCTTGGCAATCTTCTTATAGCCTAGGCCATCTTTATGTAGAGCAACAATTCTTTTTTTCAGATCCTCAGAGAGTTCATTACCACGAGGTGACATTTTGAACTTCCAGTCACCAGTATAAGAGAGTGAGAGCGATTAACACCAAATTTAACACACCTGCTCCCCATTCACACCTGAGACCTTGTAACACTAATGAGTCACATGACACTGGGTAGGGAAAATGGCTAATTGGACTCAATGTGGACATTTTCACTTAGGGGTGTACTCACTTTTGTTGCCAGCGGTTTAGACATTAATGACTGTATGTTGAGTTATTTTGAGGGGACAGCAAATTTACACTGTTATACAAGCAGTACACTCACTACTTTACATTGTAGCAAAGTGTCATTTCTTCAGTGTTGTCACATGAAAAGATAGAATAAAATATTTACAAAAATGTGAGGGGTGTACTCACTTTTGTGAGATACTGTATATCTGAGTGTCATCAGCATAGAAGTGATAGCTGAGCCCATGTGATCTAAGCAGTTGGGCAAGTGGAAACATGTAAATGCTAAAAAGTAAGGAACACAAGATTGAGCCCTGAGGAACACTGTGCATAAAAATGAATATGAATATAAATATAAAGTCCATAAATATATGAATATAATCCAAAGTTCAAAAGTGCTCTCGTGGTTAAAGTGGATAATAATCGTGCAAACGTGCTCCAACAAGTAAATCCAGTGATGGTAAAGTGGGATGTGCCACTCTTGTTTCCCCACTCACCAGAAAAAATGGACCCTCAGCTTTTCAGTCTTTTCATCCAATGTGGGTACACAGCCTCCTCAGATGACCTCTGTGGACCAATTCATATCTCCGCCTGGCTTAACAAAAGCACAAAACGGCTCATCATGCATCATTTAAAAAACTGATTTATTGCGCAAGCTAAACATTTACTTACAAGAGAAAACTCTTTAAGGGCAAAAATCCCATATAAAGAGATCCGCTGTCCGAGATGGAACACACATATATATTAGCTGCTGGAGCTGTTATTTGTGTTTTGTATTCAGGTGGGTGACCATACCCAGTGCTCAGCAGCCTTCAGCACATTTTTCTTCACAATATTTATTTGTCTTCTCATAGCGCGGATTGTTGTTTATATATATATAAAATGGTTAGCTTACAGTCCTGTTTACACCTGATTTTTCTTGCTGCTTCAGTGGAGCTTCTATAAGGCTTCGGTGGGGCTTCAATGAGGCTTTGGTGGAGCTTCGATGAGGCTTCATTGAGACTGTGTAGGGCTTCGATGAGGCTTTGTGGGGCTTCAGTGGGGCTTCAAGCGAGCTTTACCATAGACTTCTATGGAGGCTTTGAAGATGCTTTGAAGCACAACTAAAGCGACATGGGGTATCAAGTGAAGCCGAAGCAAAGCAAAAGCAAAGTGTAAACAGGACTGTAAGCTAATAATTTTATTTAGTGACAGGGGCTTTGACTAACTGCTCTCAAAGCCTGTCCGAAGCCTTGTTTTGAAGCAAGGGTAAACTAGCCCTTTAATTGTGTTGAAGCCGAACCAAGTGTAAATTAACTCTAACAGCTTCCAGGCGGAAGTTTTTGTTTGTTTTTACATTAAGTTCAAGCTATATTTCAGTTGCATTTAACCTCCCTGGCGGTATGATTATTTCAGATTTTTGGTGCTGAAAGCGGTACAATTATTTTGCATGAAAATTTGGCGTTTTATATTGTAGGCCTGAAATTCTTAGCAATAACTCACTTAAATCTGTCCAAACAACAGTCTAGTAGACATCCCGGGTATGAAAAAGTTTGAAAAATGAAATTATAAATTATAATATAATAAATAACTAAAAATAGTTATCAAAAATAATAATATAATAGTAATAAAATGTATTCAATAATGTAATCAAACCAAAAACACTGAAATTTGCTCAGTTGCAGGATTGTCGCTGTCATCACTTTCAGTTTCTGATGATAAATTTCCCCAAAAAATCAGTGTCACTCAATTCTGCAAATGATTCTTATTTACTATCGCTGTTTTCTAGCTGATCAAAAACCACTTTTGACGCAAAGGGACACTTTTTGGTTGCTATGGACATTGTCATGTTTCCAGGCAGAAAGATGACATTTATTATATAAAAGTGCATGCAGGGCTCTGGGCAAACCACTAGGGACAAAGGGGATGTGTAATGTTTTCATACAGTAACGTAATCTATTAGATTACAGTGTACTGTATGTGCTGTGTGTGTTTCACTTTTTGAATTTCCCGCCGGTCTCCGTCCCCGTGCAACGCGACACTCGCAGGGAACGGAGCCCGGCACACAGGAGTCATCTGGCGGTGGACAGACACGCTGACACCGCAGGGGGACATCGCTGGATCCAGGGGACAAGGTAAGTAACATTGCCTGGATCCAGCGATGCAATCCCGAGTGTGGCTCGGGGTTACCGCTCTTGGTACTGAAAATCCACCCCGAGCCACACTCGGGATTACCGCCAGGGAGGTTAATGCAATTAAAGGACCTGTAAATTAATTTTACTTGTGTTTTCTGTGCAGCCATTGATTCTTTCCAAAATCCTATAACGTTGCCTGTTTTTCAAGTTTCAAATCAGTTTGTAGACCTTCTACTGAAAGGTTTCTTCACAGTTAGAGCTGTGAAAATGTGGAATAGACTCCCCCCAGAGGTGGTATTGGCCAGCACGGTTGATTGCTTTAAAAAAGACCTGGATTCTTTCCTTAACCAGTTCCACACTGCCTACCGCATATTTACGGTGGCAGTGTGGACGCTGGCCGCGAATCACCGTAAAAAGGCGACAATCTGCGAATGGCCGCTAGGGGGCCGCTGAGGAGTGTGCCCGCGACTCGGGCGGACCCGATGTCCGCCGGCGAGCCGCGATGTCCGCCGGCGAGCCGCGATGAGCGGCCACAGGCAAAGAACGGGGAACCGCTCATGTAAACACGGCGGTTCCCCATTCTGACAGTGCGGGCATGGGAGATCTACTGATCCCTGTCACTGGGATCAGTTAGATCTCTCATGCCCATGGTAGCCCAACCCCCCCACAGTAAGAACACACCCAGGGAACACAGTTAACCCCTAGATCTCCCCCTGCAGGTTAACCCCTTCACTGCCAATGACATTTATACAGTAATCAGTGGACATTTAAATTTTAAGATTGCTGAATAAATGTCATTGGTCCCAAAAAAGTGTCAAAAATGTCCGACATGTCCACTGCAAAATCACAGATCGCCGCCATTACTAGTAAAAAAAAAAAAAAAAATAAAAACCCCAGAAATTAATTCTCACCATCCGTAAACGCGGCCATTTTTGCGCAAACCAATCAATAAACACCGATTGTGATTTTTTTTTATAACAAATATGAGGAAGAATATAAATTGGCCAAATCCGGTGAAAAAAAATGTCTTTTTATTTTTTTTTTTTGGATTTGAATTTTAGCAAAAACTAAGAAATTTGGTTTTTTTTGCAAAATGGTCGCTCTTCTTTTGTTTATAGCGGTGATCAGAAATGACGCAGAGGTAATTAAATACCACCAAAAGAAAGCTTTATTTGTGGGAAAAAAAGGACGCAAATTTTGTTTGGGTACAACATCGCACGACCGCGCAATTGTCAGTTAAAGCGACGCAGCGCCGAATCGCAAAAAGTGCTCTGGTCCTAAAGTGGGAAATTCATGGAGGTGAAGTGGTTAATGTAAATAATATAACTGGGTACTAACATTTTTATCTAAAGTTGATCCAGGATGAATCCGATTGCCTCTCGGGGAATCAGGAAGGAATTTTTTTTCTCCTGTTATAGAAAATTGGATCCATGCTTTGCTGTTGTTTTTTGCCTTCCTCTGGATCAACTGTGGGTGACGGATTGTATATGGGATTGTTTGGTTATATATAATTTTTTTTTTTTTTTTTTGGTTGAACTAGATGGACTTGTGTCTTTTTTCAACCTAACTATGTAACTCTGTACTGAACACTCCCCAACCATTGTGTGTTATTTAATCACCTGTAATGCTCAACGCCAAAGCAATTTCTATAGCACTAGGACACTTGTAGGCAGGAGATTGTTCAGATTTGTGTCTATCAATTAGTTTCACTTTTAACTTTTAGTCCTTAGGCCCCTTTCACACGGCCGTTCCATTCAGGTCCGCCTGTCAGTTTTTCAGGAGGACCTGAACGGACGCTCCATTCACTCCTATGGATCGACGGATGTCAGCGGTGACATGTCCGCTGACATCCGTTCTGCTACGATCCACTAAATACAGACGGATGGAACCCCTATTTTTCCATTTGTCTAGAGCAGGCATATGCAATTAGCGGACCTCCAGATGTTGCAGAACTACAAATCCCATGAGGCATAGCAAGACTCTGACTGCCACAAGCATGACACCCAGAAGCAGAGGCATGATGGGACTTAAAGTTTTGCAACAGCTGGAGGTCCGCTAATTGCTTATCCCTGGTCTAGCGGATCGGATGAAAATGGACAGATGGTTCGTTTTCATTAAATTTCCCATAGAGGAGAGCGGAGCTCTGACAGGTCTGTCCCTGCACAGAGTGCATAGACGGACCTGTGATCCGCCAGCTCAGCGGGGATCCCAGCTGAGCAGCGGAGTCCATCAAAACGGGCTCCGCTTGTGTGAAAGGACCCTTATAGACACAAACACGAGCATGGTGATCATTATACCGAATACTACCTATTATGTGTTGACCACGCACAGTAATCAGAATACTTTTTCTTTGCAGTAGTCCTAGTATTTTAATATTAACTAAAGCATTCAATTTTAGGAATCTGGTTAATGGTTAATCTAAAGGGGTTTGTTAAAGGTTCATTTAAGTTTCCATGTTAGGGTGCCAGTTAGGGCTAGTTTACACTTGCTTCAAAACATTGCTTTGGACACGCTTTGTTAAAGCTCTCTGAACGTGAGTCAAAGCTCTTGTCACTAAATAAAAGGGTTAGCTTACAGCCCTGTTTACACCTTGCTTTTGCATGGGGCTTCGATAAGGCTTTGGTGGAGCTTCGATGGGGCTTCGATGAGCCTTTGGTGGGGATTCGATAATGCTTTGGTGAGGCTTTGCGGGGCTTCCATGAGGCTTTGGTGGAGCTTCGATGAACCTTTGGTGGAGCTTCGAAGGGGCTTCGATGAGCCTTTGGTGGTGCTTCCATGAGGCTTTGGTGGGGCTTCGGTGAGCCTTTGGTGGGGATTCGATGAGGCTTTGGTGAGACTTCATGGGACTTCGATGAGGCTTCAAGGGGCTTCGATGAGGCTTTGGTGGATTCAAGTTTGAATTCAAAAGGTTTTCAAATTCGAATAGTTTTCAAATTTGAAAAGTCATCCAATTTGAATAGTTTTTTAATTTCCAACGAGAAAAAAATAGAAGAGAGAATAGAAAACAAAGGAATAGAACAGAAAAAAACAATAGGCTATAAAAGAATATAACATAACAAAGAAAACAAAAGAATAGAATACAATAGAGTAAAACAGCTCTGTTACAATTTATGAAAATTTTCTAATTTTACACAAATTTTCGCATTTTCTGGTATATTCCCCTCTATTGTATTCTATCTTTTTCCACTCCACCCCATTCTCCTTAGAAACTGGAAAACTATTCAAATTCAAAAACTGTTCAAATTCTAAAACGATTCGAATTTAAAAACAATTTGAATTTGAAAACTTTTCGAAATTCGAAAACTTTTCGAATTCGAAAACTATTCAAAATTGATTTGAAAATGTTTCGAATCGATTTGAAAACGAATAAACGAAACAAATTCGGAAAACGATTTAAACGAATGAATGTAATCTAACGAAATACATTTATTTAAACAAATTGAAACGAAACGAAACAAAACTCATTTTTTCGCTCTGCACATGTCTAGTCTTCCTGCTGCAGTGGAGGTGGGACTTGTTGTTTTTTTAATTTACAGATTTCAGTTTTAAAAACTGCTGTCAGGGAGAAGGCTGTTTGGGATTGGAGGGTTTGCTTGGCATTAAGTCACACCATAAATACACCTAGGCTTGTCCTCTGCCTGAAGAACATTACCATAGCGGTCCACCCACGAAACGCGTCGCACGATAGTGACGTCATCTGCCCGCACCTGGTCTCAGCTGCTCTCCAAGCCGCCTCCTGAGCTTCCTGGCCAGCCTTCCACCACTCAGAGCGGCTTCCATCCGGGACTGTCATCACTGCACAGCCTTCCCAGCAGCGATCCATCCATGATGTCCTCAGGACTTACCCTGATACAGGCTTACACTTGGCTTTTATCCTATGAGTGTTCTTAATCCTTTGCTCATAATAAATTGTGTCAATACTGCACTTAGAGGCGCCTCTGTCCTTGTCTTGTGTTTTCAGTACTGGAGCTCGGTTCGGTTCCTTGGATGGCTGCCTCACCAGTGCTATGGACTATTGGACTGTTTTCTAATACTAATGGTGATTACATACCACCCTATTATCATTGCCTTCGATTGTCATATATAGCCTTTCCTTGCTTCATTGCACTATTATCATTATCATAGCTATTATTGGTTTTCAATTATTCCCCCCCCCCCCCTTTGCTGCCTTAGAATTTGAAGACAGTGCACATATACTTGTCTGCAGCTCCTCTTTACTCCTACCCTACAGCTCTAGAAGTTTCTACAAACTTCCAGACCAGGGGGGAAGTGCCAGAGAAGCTGCCAGATGAGTCATCTAGCCCTGAACTTAAGTAACCCTGACCCAGATTACTCAGCTCAGTCTTAGCCTAGAGCTAACTTTGCTTTGCCTGCCCTAACAGACCTACACTAACTCTAGCAAACTTCTAGAGGGTGCTACATGTGTTTGACAGGTCTGCAGCTGCAGCCACTGAGCCTGTACACTTGAATGATAGGTTGTCAACGGCCACAGCTATTGTTTGCACAGCCATTGACAAAGGGGAGGAGATACTGCAAACAACTCAGTTTCCTGGTGGCCTGGCTTACCATCATTTGGCTCAGCGATCCTCCACTGCTCTGCTGTGTTCAGTGGATCTCACCTCTATTCTCTGAGCTGCTTCCCAATAGCCTAAGTGTAAGTGTGTATATGTTTTGGTTAATAAATGTTGTTACATTTTACTAATCCAGTGCCTTGGCCCCTGCTTCCTTTGTTCGCACAGCCTGCGATTATCTGCGGTGATCACTCCTGTCAAACACAACAGCAGAGGTCAGTAGATTCCTGCCCCTGCCATTGGCACCATGGCAAAAATAGTCTTAGAGAGTCAGAGGAAGTGTCAGTGGATTTTGAGTGCTGTACTAACCACACATGGAGAACTACAAGTCTTTAGACATGTGCAGTTTGTTTTGCTCCGAATTAAAACTCGGACGAATTTTAATTTTTCAGAAATTCGGATGTAACCGAATTTCCGAAATTACAATAGTACTGAATTTAAATGAATCTGAAATAACGGGAAAAAAATTCGGACGAAATTCAAATTTGAATAATTTTCAAATCATGTTCAAATACTTTTCAAATTCAAATTCGAAAGGTTCTCAAATTCGAATAGTTTTCAAATTCGAAAAGTCCTCGAATTTGAATCGTTTTTCAATTTCCAAGGAGAAAAAAATAGAAGAGAGAATAGAAAACAAAGGAATAGAACAGAAAAAAAACAATAGACTATAAAAGAATATAACAGAAAACAAAAGAATACAATACAAACAGAGTAAAACAGCTCTGTTACAATTTATGAAAATTTTCTAATTTTACATGAATTTTCGCATTTTCTGGTATATTCCCCTCTATTGTATTCTATCATTTTCCACTCTATTCCTCCATTTTCCACTCCCCCCATTCTCCTTGGAAATTGGAAAACTATTCAAATTAGAAAACTGTTTAAATTCTAAAACGATTCGAATTTAAAAACAAATTGAATTTGAAAACTTTTCGAATTCGAAAACTTTTCAAATTCGAAAACTATTCAAAATTGATTTGAAAACGTTTCGAATTTATTTGAAAACGAATAAACAAAACGGATTTGGAAAACGTTTTAAATGAATGAATCTAATCTAACTAAATGAATTTATGTAAATAACGAATTGAAACGATAGAAAACTAAACACATTTTTTCGTTCTGCACATGTCTAGTCTTCCTGCTGCAGTGGAGGTGGGACTTGTTGTTTTTTTAATTTACAGATTTCAGTTCTAAAAACTGCTGTCAGGGAGAAGGCTGTTTTTGGGATTGGAGGATTTTCTTGGCATTAAGTCACACCATAAATATAAATGTAACATGGTCTTAAGGAGAGCTAGCCTTAAAATGCCCTTTAGGTTTTTTTTTTTGCTATCTGGGAGACTTCCCTTCACTTTCTGTCCTGTAAACACATCAGGAAGTAAGAGGAACTTTGTCAAAAGTGAGGAAACACCCCACTTAGAAAGTAGTCTTGGAATAAATATCCCTATTGGAAAATTTCCATTCTACTCCTATTCTGGTGACAACTCAAAATGTTTACATTTCCTCACCTTCGTTCCCAGTGACACCAGAACAAATAAAGAGAGTAAAGCCTTGTACACACTATTAGTTTTTTCATTCAACTCAGCGGGCTGAATGAAAAAAAAAATGACAGCTCAGGTTGGAGCCGCTGTACTAACTGTGCAATGTTAGTACAGTGATCTTCCCTGCTGTTCTATTGTGTTCTGACAGGGGGGTGTCCCCTCCACCAGAACACTGTGGTCAGCCCAAGGCCTGAGAGTGTTCAGCCAATCGGCACGGGCAGAAGGTTGGCCAGTTTCTATTGAACCGGCCGATGCCGCCTGACATTTGGCCTGTGTGTACTAGGCTTAAAGAGTTACTAAACCCACAACAGTAAAATCATTTGTATATGCAGAATAGCATGCTTGATATACTCACTGTGTAACTTAAGGGGTTAATCCTCTGTATTGTGTAAAAAGGCTGTTTGATTTTTTTATGGCCAGATACTTCCTTCTTGCCCTGTCTACTATATTAGACTATACTATACTATACTACATGCAAGCAGGGTGGAAAGATTGCACATGCTCTGTTTGATCTTCCTGTTTCACATGGACACAGACTGCAGTGCATTTCTAGAGGCAGTGATTGTTTATTTGTGAACTGAGCATGTCATTGGCAAAGCACCAATCAGCTCTGGCCGGATTGTGGGTAAATGGTCACTGAAGCAAAGGAAGTTATATCATCAGGGAGTGAAATCTCCTCCTACATGAACAATGGGGAAGCCCTGGCTCCTTGCAGTTTATCACCTGACTGCAATATACAGATGAAAAAAAGGTATATAGCAGCAGTATTTTGATATAAAAAGAAGATGTAGAAGCTGTGTGCACTGTGGAGGGGCAGATGAATTGTTTTTATATTGCTGGGTTTAGTAACACTTCTCTCTCTAACAGAAGCACTGAAAACAATACAAATGTGACAAGGGCTTCTAACCCTCCCCAACTCTATACAAGACTAAAAAAAAAGTTTTGGCTTTGAATACTTTTTACAGTAGGTATTAGGGTTATCATTAGGTCAGGAACAGGTTAGATGTATGGGACATTTTTACGCAGTGTTTTTTATTTCACGTGCTGAAAGCCCTGTACAAAGAAATCAAACAGCTGGGTTTTCAATGCCAAAAGCCAACCCTTAAGCTGCATTCACACCTAGGCAACACATTTTCGGGCATATTTGAAGCGTTTTGTCGCGCAACATTGTGCGTTTGCAAACACTAATGTCGCACTAATACGTGCGTTTGACGCTGTAAGGGAAAATATAATACCTTGTATGCATTATATTTTGCCTGCGCTAATAAGCGCACTTTTCAGCTCTTTTGCATAATGCATTTGATTGACCTGTGTTGAAGCAGACACAGACGCAGACACAGATTACTTCATCTCACATGGCAGCTCGCAGGGATTGTCCTCCTTTAGCTCTGCTTTTCGGCCTTTTATTTATACTGGTCAGACAGGTTTAACAAAAGAGACTTGATGGCTTCACAATCAGCCAATCAGCCTCCAAGGCACAGTCACATGACATGAGCTCAAATACAAGACCACGAACCAATGACACACTTGTTTATATTCAAACTATACAATAGGAAAGGCATGCATGTATGGGGTGGGGGGTTGGCTGGCCTGTATGAGAAAACAACTGACAATGAAAGCCATGTGCTATCTTCATAGAAGCCTTCCAAGCCAAATCCACCACACATGTACAAACCTGCCAATTACAACGAATCACTATCAAATACAGCTCTATAAACTATATTCCATAGCGATTATGCTACTGTTCCATTAAAGGGTAAATTACAACACAAAGGAATATAGCTGCAGCTCTCTGTCACATTGATCAGATGCCACAGAAAGCCTACAGATCATTATCCTTACATAAAAGGCAATACTAATTCCATAACGCAAGTAAACTGCCGCCAAGCAGATCGATCTGTACAGAAGACAGGGGCCCCCTGATTGACGGTAATACACCCGCGCCACAGAACGTGCATTGCACCTCAAAGATCCGGACCAGCGTTTGCTCCATCGATAACCGCTCAGGGCGCCTGCCGGCCGGGATGATTGGGCGGGTAGCGTGTAGTTATCAATTGATGGAAGATTTCCATTGTATGTGGCCTTTCCTCAATATCGGTTAAAGCCATATTCGCTGTACACAGCGAATACCGGTAAACCGACACTGGGAGACACTGTGACAATACATAATACACATCCTAAATTTCTACAACAACGCTTTTCCATTGATTCTATGTCAATAGAAAAACGCTGGAATATGAATGATTCGTGCAACAAAAATACCTCTGGGAGTAGGTTGAGTGTAGGGCATTTGGCTTCAGGCGTTTTTGAGTGGAGATGTGAACCATCTCCATAGAGAAACATTGTTTTTTTCCCCTCCAGCATTTTGTAGCTTCATGCATATTTGAGCTACAAAATGCTCAGGTGTGAAAGGCCCATTCACATGTGCAGTGGAGCGCTCTTCAGAGGATATTTGACAGGTGATGAGGGGGCCACCCATGTGAAGGAAGCCTAAAACCCCTAATCAAGTCATTAGAGTTTAACCACTTAAAGACCGGAAGGATTTCCCCCTTTAGGACCAGAGCCCTTTTTGCGATTAGGCGCTGCGTCGCTTTAACTGACAATTGTGTGGTCGTGCGAGGTTGTACCCAAACAAAATTTGCGTCCTTTTTTTCCCACAAACAGAGCTTTCTTTTGGTGGTATTTGATCATCACTGCGTCATTTCTGATCACCGCTATAAACAAAAGAAGAGCGACAATTTTGCAAAAAACTCAAATTTCTTACTTTTTGCTAAAATACAAATCCAAAAAAAAAAAACAAAAAAACATTTTTTTCACCGTTTTTGCCCGGTTTATATTCTTCCTCATATTTGCGATAAAAAAATCGCAATCGGCGTTTATTGATTGGTTTGCGCAAAAGTGGCCGCGTTTACGGATGATGAGAATTAATTTTTGGGGTTTTTTTTTTTTTTTTATTTTTTATTAGTAATGGCGGCAATCTGCGATTTTTAGCGGAACTGCGATATTGGGGCAGACATGTTGGGCTTTTTTTGGGACCATTGGCATTTATACAGCGATCAGTGCTATAAAAATGCACTGATTACTGTGTAAATGCCATTGGCAGTGAAGGGGTTAACCTGCAGGGGGCGCTCTAAGGGTTAACTGTGTTCCCTGGGTGTGTTCTAGCTGTGGGGGGACTGCCCTAGCAGGGGAAGAGAAGCGATCACAGCTTCCGTGTAGAGGAAGGCTGTGATCACAGCCCTTCCCCCTCTCACAGAACGGAGGTCCGTGTTCTTTCACTCTGGGGGGGGGCATCGCGGGTAGCGGGCAGCAATCGAAGCCGCCTCACCCGCTCCCTGGCCCTCCTCGAACACAGTGAGCACGCGGGCGCGCCTCCGGCGGTGCGCGCGCGCTCACAGTGCGCGATCTCGCAGCCACCGTCATATGACGGCGATTTGCGATATCGCACCACTTTTTCCCCGTCAAACTGCGGTTGGCGGTCGGCAAGTGGTTAACCCATTTGAACCAGCGCCCTCCAGCCCATTAAGGGGTTTAGAATCCCGGGAGGCGGGGCGGGGTTTATGACCATGTGACCAATGTGATTGGCTGTCATAGCGGTCACATGATCAGAAAGCTCCAGATCGCAAGCAGCTTTTCGTTAACTGTGCCCTGCGCGCTCTCAGCACAGCTGTATTAACACTAATGAGCGCAAATATGTGGCCGCTTGGCGCCAAGGCCCACCCTCCATGAGGCTGCATATTTGCGCACGGCCGGCGCCAGGGGGTTAAATTCAATTGCAAAAAAACGAACGTGTAGTATTAATTGTCTACATCCTGGAGAAGCTAAATGCTGCAAGCTAATAAATGGCCATGAAGAGTTGCCAGGAAAAATGCAACGTATGGCTTCAAAGAAAGGAATATTCTTTAGGATGGGTTCACACCATTGCGAATTGGTTGCTGTTTCCCCGCATCCAATTTGCAATAGCAGGAGATTTTGACCGGCTCTCTATGGAGCCGGTTCACATATCTCCGCAGCAAGTCCGGTGCGTTTTTCACAAAAACGCTGTGCAACATTTGGTCTGTTTCAGGTCCCAATTTAGCCCAAAATTTGGGCTGAAATCGGACCTGAAACGGTGAACCAGGACGCACCGGACCCCTGCTGTGAGCCGCATGAGGTTCATATGTGAACCCAGCCTTACTCACTTTTATGTGTCAATTTTGTTAAAGGGATATTATTGTCGTCAAGCAAATAATGTGTCTTCCTATAAATTTTACTTTATTGTAACTAACCCAAAACATTTGGTGTTGTCTTCTTATGGTAATATTGTCCATAATCATGTCAGCCATAATCCAGTTGTTTTGTGACAACTACCAAGGTAAGTACCTTTTCTCCACACTAAGTTACAGAGCACACTGTCTAACACTTATCTTCTCCGAAGGTTAGCAAAACTTTAAAATTTTACATTTCAGAAGACTCTTTTGCACATTCAACAGCTCCAGTCACAGCTGTGTCGTTTGCCGTCATCCACTTTAACGTCCAGCAGACAAGGAAGCCCTTTTTCCCTTAATGACAAAATTATTACTGTGCCTTCCTATTTCTCATGGGCTCATAGCCCGATGTGTGTTTAATGTTTTAATTCTTTCAACAGCCCTTCATTTAAAGCCAAGCTGCTTAGGATCTAGCTTTTCCCTAGCGTAAAGAATATATATTCAATAGGCACTTCACCATGTTTTCTAAGGAATATAAATGATGCCACTTAGCTGAATGATGTTTCCTGTAGCTGCTAGCTCATGCTCATGAAAGGTAAAATTAATGCAGTTTGCACGCATGGAACAAAAAAAACCCAAAAAAACAGTTACTCTTGAATGAAACTACATTTTTTTCATTGCTCATGCATTAAATGTAATAAACAGTCCCAATGCTTATCTATCTATCCTATCTATCTATCTATCTATCTATCTATCTATCTATCTATCTATCTATCTATCTATCTATCTATCTATCTATCTATCTATGTGAATGGAGGAATCTATTAGGTTCTCTTTTTCCGTGAGAACAGTGCATATATGCCTATCATTAGAAGTGGGTGAATGCAGGGCGGTATTCTAATGGTGGGCATACCACCGATCGTTCAATGTGAACAGAAATTCTCTTTTTTCGTTCAGCCCAAAGGCATGAAAAAAAGAAAATTACAATATATGCCCAACAAGGACCAGCGACGTACTGGTATGTTGCTGGACTTGGAGTGGTTATACCGGAATAATGCCTGCAGGTTTAGGCATCATCTTGGTATTGTTTTTTTCAGCCGGTGGTTAGCGTTCATGTAAAAGCAATCCTAAGGGCTAATTATCCACTAGGTTGCTATTACAAGCAGTGGGAGGGGATGTTTCCCCCCTTCCTCCCACCGCCTTCCATGGTTTTCTCGGGCTCTCCTGTCCCACCAGGTTCCGCCAGCTGACCATAGAGCTGATCGGAGACCAGAATGACTCCAATCATCTCTATGGCTTAAGAAACTGGAAGCATCGAACATTTCATGACTTCAGTTTCGCCGGATATAAACAGCACCATTGGGAAATTGGGAAAGCATCTTATCACACTGATCTTGGTGTGGTCAGATGCTTTAAGGACAGATGAGTGATCGAGAGTCTAGTAGACCCCAATTTTTTCAAAAAAAGTACCTGTCCCTACCTATTGCTATCAAAGGGGACATTTACATTCCCTGTGAGAACAATAAAAATTATTAAAGAAAAAATGAAAGGGACAGTGTAAAAATAAAATAAAAATAAAAATGAATAATTAAAAAAAAAAAATCCACCCCTGTCCCCCGTGCATACGCGCAAAGGTGAACGCAAGCATCCGTGTTGTGTCGTATGTAAACGGCAATTGCACCAGGCATGTGAGGTATCACCACAAACGTCAGATCAAGGGCAGTAATTCTAGCAGTAGACCTCCTCTGTAAATCTAAAGTGGTAGCCTGTAAAATATTTTAAAAATGTAAGTAGTCTGTCGTCGCTGCATGGGCGTGCACAATTTTAAAGCATGTCGTGTTTGGTATCTATGTACCGGACATAAGATCACCTTTTATATTTTATCAAACATTTGGGCAATATAGTGTGTTTTTGTGCATTAAAATGCAAAAAATTGTTTCTTTTTCCAAAAAAATTGCATTTGGAAAATCGCTGTGCAAATGCTGTGTGAAAAAAAAATTTGCAACACCCACCATTTTACTTTGTATGGCCTCTGCTTTAAAAAATATATAATGTTTGGGGGTTCAAAGTAATTTTCTAGCAAAAAATTTTTTTTTTTTTCATGTAAACAAAAAGTGTCAGAAAGGGCTTGGTCTTAGTGGTTAGAACAGCGGGTGCTGTGTGGCATAAGCTTCTAATGTTGGGCATAAAATGTCAGAACAGTTCAAAACCCCCCAAATGACCCATTTTTGGAAAGTAGACACCCCCACCCCAAGCTATTTGCTGAGAGGCATGTTGTGTCCATGGAATATTTTATGTTTTGCCACAAATTTCGGGAAAATTACAACATTTTTTTCCTGACAGACTCCAAGGCAGCATACATATGGGTTAACTCCGCCTCCACTCCTGTCGTATAGGACCCCACTCCCATAAATCTTTGCTCTGAGCCAGAGGCTGCATTCCTTTTTTTGTCCTCCTCTCCTAAGGACCAGTTTGGTTATTCGACTATCTAAAGTATCAAGATCGGCCGGCGGCGACCACTGGGAAGGCAGGTCGCAATACTCTTTTTTTATAATGTTTATTAAATTTTTTCCACTTTTACTTCCGCACAAGTATTTATAAATGCATATAAAACATATACTTCCCCACCCGTCCCCACCCTCCAATACAATATTTATATCAAATCTAACTCCACTAACCCATTTTCAGTCCCTCTCACAACTCAGTCTGCAACCTTCCTACCATTCCACAACCAACATTCACTCACGACCATTCCCACCGCTACTAATTGTGTCTATCTTTTTGTGGTTCTAACATGGATAACCGTTATTTACCAACCAGGGTCTCCACTTTTTTTCAAATTTACTAAGATTACCTTTTTTTACCTATACCCTTTTCTCCGTCCATATAGTCTCTTCAATTGCCCTTAACCAGTCATCCGTAGCTGGGGAGACTGCCGATTGCCACCTTTGTGCAATCAGCTTTCTTGCCTGAAATAAGCAACCTAATATTGCAGATGGGGGCATTGTCGCACCTCTACTTCCAACGTTGTACCAAAATTCTTATTTATGACGTCAACGACCCCCTCTCAGTATCGTTGTATCGGACATCTCCATATCATATGTATAAAGTCTCCTACACCCTAACATCTGGGACATTTATCATCTTGTCTTTTCCCAAATCTAAACAGCTTCTGTGGGGTATAGTAAACTCTGTGCAACAGGAAGACATTTTCTGGGAGGGGGCCATCGAGACCTGTGGACACGTTTCCAGAACATTTCTCCATTGCTCAGAGAGGTTATTGGTCCTATATCTGCCTCCCATTTCTTTTTAACATGGGGTTCTTCTCTAGCTATCCCCTCTCTCCTACCTAACCTTGCACATATATTGGAGATCATTCCTTTCTGTGGTCCTGACTTTATCACTATTTGTAATAAGGGCATTTCTCTCCACTCAACTGGCAGATTCTTAAACTGCACAGACACAGCGTGTCGTACCTGTAGGTATCTATAAAATGATTTGGGATATCATACTCTTCCTTAATAAATGTTTTTATGTGTCCCCCTTTGTACAGCTGTGAGAGTCGAGAGATACCACACCTCTCCCATTCCCTAATTGTTCCAAGTTTGTTGAGTTCTTTCAGGTGGTTGTTATTCCATAAGGGAGTGTACTCTGACAAGCCTCTATATCCCATTGGAGTTTTTACTAAATCCCAGACTCTAACCATCATTGTTGATGTCGGGGTCCTAGGGGTAAATGAGTTGGCCTCTATTGCATCCAAGATCTTATCATGTGGGGTATTCTCCAGCATGATTCGCCCAATTATTTCATAATCCCTGGCAACTCCACAGCCCACCAGCTGTTGCAGTTGTGCCACCAAATAATAATTCCTGGGGTGTGGTAGGCCTCCTCCCCCCTTTCCTCCGGTTGTAATTTGAGAGTATTCAAGCTAATTCTTGACACCCCTCCCCTCCATATTAGGTCCCTGAAGAGTATTTCAATTTTATGAAACCACTTTTTATGCAGCCAGACAGGGGAGTTGTGAAGTATATATAAACAGCTGCGGTAACCATTAGGCTGCACCTTCCTGACGCTGACAGTGGGAGGCGTTTCCATACCTCACTTTTACACTTGAATTTTTTCAAAAAGGAGACTAGATTATCCACTAAAAAAGTTTTTGGGTCCTTTCTAAACGTTATATGCAAGTATACCATGTTCTCCACCACTGCCAATTGGGAGGCTGTGGTGGGCATTTGGGTATTGAGTGGGTCCACTGGTAACAATACAGATTTCTACCAATTAATAGTCTGGCATGAGAAGCTACCAAATTCTTTAACAATACGCTTTGCAGATGTTAAAAATGTTTGATTGTCCCCTAAAAACAACAGAACGTCATCCGCATATAAAGCAATTCTTTCCTCCCCAAAGGTTCTCTGGAACCCTTTCAAACTTGTGGATGACCTAATTGCCACTGCTAGTGGTTCAATCGCGAGGGCAAAAAGCAGGGGCGACAATGTCTTGTCCCCCTCGCTAACGGAAACCTTTCTGACCATACACCATTGACCTGAGCCCTAGCACTGGGGTCTCTGTAAAGTGTTTTAATCCACTTTATAAAGTGCGGACCAAACTGGTAAGCTTTTAAGACCCGCCAGAGGTAGCCCCACTCCAAGCTGTCAAAGGCCTTGGTGGCGTCTAATGACAGAACAGCCCTTGACCCTTTGTTTTTTATCTTTGTCTGTAAATTTAAGTATACACTTCTAATGTTAATGTTAGTGGACCTATTAGGTATAAACCCAGATTGGTCCGAGTGTATGAGGCTCTGAATAACACTATTCAATTTAGCCCGCAATCTGTGCCAGTATCTTGATATCTGCACATAACAATGATATCGGCCTATATGAGGATGCCTCCAGCGGGTCCTTCCATTCCTTATGCAATACCATTATTGTTGCTTACTTCATTAAGGGGGACAATTCTCCCTTATCTACCGCCCAGCAGGCCAACTTAAGTAGCTCTGGGAGTTTTCCCATAGCACTTATATATTTCTATGGGAAGCCCGTCTGGGCCAGGGGATTTTTGATTTGCCATTGTTCCTACTGCTTGTTGCAGTTCCTCCAATGCTATTAGTGCATCTAGATACTCTCTCTCCCTCTCTGAGAGAGTCGGGATTTGTGGGTTGCCCAAAAAGTCCTCCATTATCTCCTCAGCATTGCCCCCTTGGGACTCATAAAGTCCTTCATAGTATTCCACAAATACATTTGTGATCCCAAGTATATGAGAGATATTTTTACCCTCTCTTGTTTTTATTATTGGTACAGCTTTAGTTGGTGAGTTGGTCTTAATCAAAAAAGCTAGGGCTCGGCCCACATTTTCCCCCTCCACTAATGAGTTCTGTCTTAGGAATAGCTTCTGTTCTCCTCTCGTTTATTTAATGAAGTTCTATAAACTTGTTGCTTATCAAAAAAGTTTCTATATTTAACTGGGATGGGATCCTCAACATATTGTTTTTCCGGCCTCTCCACCTCCTGTCTAACAGCCTTCTCCCACTTCTTAACACCTTCCCGACCAGCGCCGTAAATAGGCGGCGGTCGGGTTTGAGCGGCTGTACCGGGACATAGCCTGCACCTGCAGGCTATGTCCCGGTATCATTTTTTAGAGCTGGCGGTCGGCTATCCAGGGGTAACGACCGATCCGGCTCGGGAGCCGCTCGGTCGTTACCCCAGGGGGCGGGAGGGGACGCCCCCCCTCCCGCCGCCTTCCGCCGCTCTTCTCTGGCCTCCCGTCCCACCGGGAGACCGGAGCGACGATCCGGCGCGTCCGCCGGCTGGAAGGAGACCTGATCAAAGCTGTAATCGGCTCCGATCGGGTCTCCTTCGGCAAATTCCGGAAGCGACGTCACAACGTCACTTCCGGTTTACACGGCGGCTAACGGCGCCAAATTTTAAAAAATTACAGTGTTCAGAATCGCCGTTTTTGGCAATCTGAATACTGTGAAGTGTAAAGGAGGGATGGGGGGTCTTTTAGACCCCCCGGCCCTCCAAAAAGAGTACCTGTCACCATATATTACTATCACAAGGGATGTTTACATTCCTTGTGATAGCAATAAAAGTGATCAGATTTTTTTTTTTAAAGGAACAGTGCTAAAAATAAATAAATAAATGAAATTAAAAAAAAAAAAAAGATTTAAATCGCCACCGTCCCCGCGAGCTCGCGCAGCAAAGAAAACGCATACGTAAGTCGCGCCCACATATGAAAACGGTGTTCAAACCACACATGTGAGGTATCGCTGGGATCGCCAGAGTGTGAGCAATAATTCTAGCAAAAGACCTCCTCTGTAACTCTAACCTGGTAACCATTAAAAATTTTTAAAGCGTCGCCTATGGAACTTTTTAAATACCGGACTTTGTCGCCATTCCGTGAGTGCGCGCAATTTTCAACCAGGTCATGTATGGTATCTATTTACTCGGCGTAACATCCTCTTTCACAATATGGAAAAAAATTGGGCTAACTTTACTGTTGTCTTATTTTTTAACTCAAAAAAGTAAAATTGTTCCAAAATACCGTGTGACAAAAAGTATTGAAACAATCGCCACTTTATTCTCTAGGGTGTTTGAAAAAATATATATATAATGTTTGGGGGTTCTAAGTAATTCTCTAGCAAAAAAAAATGTTTTTAGCTTGTGACCACCAAATGTAAAAAAGTGGCCCGGTAGGTAAGTGGTTAAATTCCCCTTTTACTTTAGTGATCTTCTGTATTAATATACCTCAAAGAAATGCCTTTAAGGCATCCTGGGTTATACCCACTGATACTGTGTCAGTGTTTGTCTTCACAAGTTCCTCCAATGCTGTCAGTACCTCATCTGATTTGCCCATTAGCGCCAGCCAATATGGGTATCGTTTCCAGTCCCTTCTGGAATAACACATCCCCCCGTATCCACTGACGTCAGAAGAGGAGAATGGTCAGACAAACTGGGTAGATAAAGGACCTCTTGAACCATGTGAAAAGCCTCCTCATTCCCTATTGCCAGGTCAATCCTAGACAGAGTAGCATGTGATACTACAGGATACCGCAACCTCCACATGCCCAGAAATCCCACTTCTTCCAAAAACTGGGAGAGCCGGCCCCCTATTAATCCATCTTTCCTTTTCCCAGGAGGGAGCCTTCGTCAAGTACAGTGTTGAAGTCACCCACTAGTATAACTGAAATATTTGGTTTGTCCAGTATGAATTCCATAGGCGTGCGCAGGGGGTGTGCTGAGTGTGCCTGGGCACATCATAATCACTGCGTGCTGCGCAGATACCCACTGCTGATATTTCACCAAAGACCCCCGGTTCCTAAAAAAAATAGTAAAGAATAATAAAAAACTAAAGTAATAAAAATAAAAAACTACTAACACCATCCACTGCCCTACTGACACAGACCACTGCAACATTAGGAGTGTCCATGTACGAAAAAACACTGCACATTTTTTTTACTAAGTTCCCCATTCCACTAATGTTCCAGTATCCAATTTTAAACTTATTAGGCTGCATCAAAGATAAGAAAATCTCCTGAGGCGGCATATACAACCGATCCACTTATCCCACTTTCCTATAATGTATTTTTTTTTAACTTTCATATATGCATTTATGCTCTGTGTATCTTGTGAGAAAATTCTGTGAGTACATGCCTTACCGGCCCATTTTTCTTTTTTACCCAGTGTTTCTATTAAACCACCACTTAATAATTCCTTTCCAATCCTATACCCTTTTTTACAAACACTCTCACCCCACACATTCAACCAAGTCCCATCATACCATACCTCCCATCCCTCCCTTCCCTGCCTACCCAGGCTTCCCCTGGGGGCATTCATTGTGACCTTTCCTGTCTTCCTGAGCCATACTTACTCCCACATACTACTAACCCCCCCTCCCCACCCCCCCATTCAAATTCACAAAAAACACATCTCTGTGTCAACTTGTGCAAACACCACAATTTCACCTTCTATTACCCTCTAACCTCCCTTGCGCAGGTTCCTGTCCTAACTCCCTTCCAAATGCTTTAACTATATTTATAGTCTTTATGGGTCGTTTGAGCCCCTCTATGTCTCTTCTTTTGGCATTCGCTTCTTGTAGTCTTCCAGCCATTTCCCCACCCCTCTGGCGTATAAAAGTACGCCCCCCATATCTGAAACCCTGAGTGCAATAGTGCATAAGTGATGTTTAATTGTTGCAGTCTTCTTTTTATTTCCACGAACTTGGCTCTTCGCTTTTGAAGATCTGATAAGAAATCCGGGTACATGGAGATTCTTGTTCCATTAAAAAAAAATATTCCCCTTTTCTCTAGCTTTTTGGAGCAGCATAGTTTTATCTCTATAATTTGATAGTTTCACCAGGAGTGGTCTAGGATGGCCCCCTGTTGGGGACGGCTTAAAGGGGACCCTATGGGCCCTTTCGATAAAGAAAAAAGGAGAGAATGCACCCATCTCCTCCAAAAATGTCCCTAAGCCAGCTTTCCAAGAACCCCACAGGGTTAGAGCCTTCACTCTGCTCTGGCATATCTTCTATTTTCCATATCGTCCATTTTTGAAACGTAAATATCCATTTTCTCTTTCATGTCCCGTAGTTCGTTTTTCAGTGGGTCAGGCTCATCTTCCACTGCATTGACCCTTTCTTCCACTGTGGTTGTCCTTTACTGTATTTTTTGTAGGTCCTGGCATATATGGGAGACCCCTTCTTTAATACTTTTCATTTGCTCAAACAAATCGCATAAGGTAGACTTGCAGGTATTAGCAGCTAGCAGTTCTTCTTTCAATGTTGGTTCTAGTTCGGATGATGGGCCAGCTATTGGTGACAGAGTAGGTACGGTCCAGTTGGGGTCTATCCCCTGGTCTGGTGCTGATTGACCCTGGCTTTTTCCTCCCTGAGTAGCTTCCTTGATGTGTTTTAGCTTGGCATTGTCCCCTTTTGCTGAAGAATGGGCTGGAGTATGAGCATATTTCTCCAGTTTTGCTGCTACTGCCTGGCTCCCCTTATTTTTTTCTTGTTGTTTTTTGGGTTCCAGTGGTTTCCTGCGGTACCACTTCTTCTCCCTTCTTTTTTGTCATGGTGTAGTTTTTGTAGCTGGCTATTATATGCTCACTTTCCTAAGGCCCATGTTTATTTTGTGGGTCTAATGTGGTACAGCCTGTTCAAGCTATGCCTTATAACCAATTATCTTCACTACACAATACATCCTTAGGGGTAACGAATGGTGTGGAGCAATTTGCTCAGAGTTTATAATAGGACAAATTGCAACTTGCCAGGTAAAAACTAGGACAAAATGCAACACCATGTATTGCATCTTATAACCGTGCTTTACTACTATAACACATGGGCAACACTAATATAGGGAGGTAGCATAGTGCAACTTGCATATACTGTGCTATGCTGTGTAATAAGCCGGTATAGTAAGCTGTAGTTTATTTTCACAGATCAAGTTATTGACATTCAACAAAATACAGCGTGTAACTGGAACTCCAAGAGTGGTTCTATAATCCGAATATGCCTTGCATGGGCCATTCCGTATAGAAAACCCAAATTGTTTACACCTTTCAGTGTGGTGGCATACAATCCAGCTTGTCTATGTGATATGAAAAAGTGCAACTTATGCAGGCAGTTTGGTATACTGGCTTTCAATTTGTTTTCTCCCTTTCCATATAGCGGGATATCCTTTAGGGTATACACTATAGAACAGAAAAATGCAGCAGGATGAGGTGCTGCGAGGTGAGCAATAACTCATTGCAACATAAAACAGCCTGTTTTAAACCATTCTATGCAAGCCATGCTATGTCTCCTTAGTTGCTGTTTACATACATGCTGAAAGGCAAAGTACAGTGTGTAGTAATATTATAATAATAAGTGCATCCAGTGTGGCCATTGAAGAACAATGAGCTGTATCCTGTGTACTTTAGTCCAGCTCAGCATAGCATCGCTGGCCTCTGTTACTCACAGTTCACCATGCAGAGACTACTGCGATACCACTCTTTGGCGCTTCAAGATGCCGCCTCTTTGGTGCTGGGAAGCACAGACCAATGGTGGGACCCACCAGTCACAGAACAGTCCATCAATGGAAAATACAGCCTCCCTGTGTACAGTGAATACTGAGAGCCAGGCTGCCACTCATACGCCGACATACAGGGATGGGGTGTAGGTATCCAATCCGCCACTCTGTCTCTCAGTATCAGGAAAGAAAAGATTAGACCGCTGACCCCTGTGATACCTCCAGAGCCTCTGCAGCACACCCTTCCGCTCTCCACTCCCTTCAGACCATCACCAGCCTGTCAGGGGAAAGCCATGATCCACTCTAGCTTTCCAGGCATCAGGTTGGAGCAGGACAGGAGCCGCCGCACACATGTCCGCTCACCCCAGCATCCGGTCATGCCCCCTGGATATATTTGTAGATGGTTCTTGAGGTCAGGAGACTCTGATAAGCCCTGGCTATTAACAGGGTTTGGAGTGGGCAAACGGAAGAGGCACTGGAAGAGCTAAAGACTGGCCACTGGCAGGCAAGTGGTGGAATGACCAGATAGCCCAGATCTTGGTGGGTGGCCCTATCTGCCCCAAGCCCGGTATGATCAACCTACCTGGCTTGGTTTGAATGTGGAAGCAGGATTGAGTTGCAGATCTGTGTTCTTCAGCGCCAGGCATGGTCGTGAGGGTTGCCGTGTGTGGTGATGTTTACTTCCATGTTACATATTCAACGGCCACAGTTTGTGTGTTTTTTCTATTTGTCTGTTTTCTTCCCTGGCCCTAGTGTCTTCCAGCCTATGGCAGCTGAAGTGCATTGGAGTTCCAAGCTGCTGCTCTCTCTTCCGGGCTTGCCTCTCTGGGTTACTCCTGCCCAGGGACACAGCACATGTGCTCTGTGGGCGGCGGTGTCGTCATTACAGTGGAGCAATTCAATCAGCGGTTAGCACTATTGATATAGGGATTGCTCTGTGGACAGCTTGCAGCAGTTTCCCAAAATGCTGAGTGCAATCATCACGGGTATATGCTCTGCAGTAACACCTTTGCATGCTGCCTCTGTATGATTCTGCTATGATTTGATCACCTGTGCAGGTTGTCTGTCTGTGCAGTTTCACACTGGATGTATCACTGCCCCCCATCCCCCCGTGCGGCCAGCCTTTGTGTAGCAGGTATGAGAGGGCGTGTTTAAAAATGGATTCATGTTGTTTATAATTTAGATAGAATTAAAGTTACAGCTAAGAATGTAATTAGTACATTTTAGAATATATCCAATATTGGATTTTTGGAAGCATGCTTAACTAAAAAAAATTGAAAACTGAAGATATTTTCTTTAATCTTCTAATCTGTAGTATAAAGATATTAGCTAGAATTCAAATAGAATTCATGTAATTTCTAAAAGAAATGCACCCCATTCACTGCCGCGTTAGCAAAAATATTGTTTGTGTACAGTGAATAAATGAAATCCCATGCAGTATACTTGCACTAGATGTCAAAAACTAGGATTCTTGACTCACAAGTTTTTACTCTTGTAATTAGCAAGGCATTTCATGTTTAGTCAGAATATCAACAAAAGAGTACCGTAGCAATTCAATGGATAGAACAAATAGTTATGAACATTTTAAAGGGATTTCCTGGTTTTTAGAATGGACACTGTCCTTTATCCTCTTACAGACTTTTATTAATAGGCAAGGCTGGCCTCAAAATTGGCTTTAGGAAAAAAGCACTCATTTTCCACTGTGAAAAAAAAAAAAGAAAAAAAAATCACCACAAAGAAAACACTATCTTGGTGCCGATGGGTTACCAACTGTCTGTAATTTTACAAGCAGTAAAAAACACCCTGATTTCTCCCTTCCCAAAATGTCTGTGGATGGGGCAAAACTGTTTGTAAAAGTATGGAGGCGGACTTCCCCCTGTAGTCTTCAGGGGGGGGGGTTTACACTCCCAAGTCCTTCCGCCACTGCCCACCACTCTCAAAACTATTGGTTGCTAGGTCCACCTGGTGAGGTCAGGCACTGATGTTGGACGAGAAAGCCTGGCTCGCAGTCTCCACTCTTATTCATCCCAAAGGTGTTCTATTTTGTTGAGGTGCAGGCCAATCAAGCTCCTCCACCCCAAACTCTCTCATCCATGTCTTTATGGACCTTGCTTTGTGCACTGGTCCAAATTGGTGGAGGGGGGGTTATGGTGTGGGGTTGTTTTTCAGGGGTTGGGCTTGGCCCCTTAGTTCCAGTGAAGGGAACTCTTAAGGCATCAGCATATCAAGACATTTTGGATAATTTTATATTCCCAACTTTGTGGGAACAGTTTGGGGATGGGCCTTCCTGTTCCAACATGACTGAGCACCAGTGCACAAAGCAAGGTCCATAAATGACCCCTTTTCGACAGAGGTATTTAGTAAAAGGCATAACGAGCCTTTTAAAGCTGTAATTTTTTTTTTTAAATTAAGAAAATCAAATACATTTTTTTTAACAATTGTTTTTACATACTATCATCAGTGCAGTACAGCATCATCGTATGACTGGTGTGGAAGTGATCAAGGATACTGACGGAAAAAAAAATTGTATTAAAATATTCTAATATTTTTTTTTTTCTTATTTTACATTTTTTTTAAACATACTTTTGGCAGAGCTGTTCAGTGTCACCATAGAGACACTGTACTACTCTGAGGGGCGGGGGCGTGGGGGGGAGTTGGGGGTGATCAGGGATTATTTTTTTTCTTTTTTCTTTTCCTTTATAACAGCTTTGATTTACTATTTTATTGTGATTGGCCCACGGCTATCACATAGTACAGGGTACTGTGATTGGCCCAGCTACCATGTGATCGCTATGGGCCAATTACAGCATCATCACTATAGGAATCACAGCTGCTATGATTGAAATTCATTCATAACAGCTTTGTTGACATTGTGATAATGTGATTGCATAGCGAAGGCAGCCAGGTACCAGAAGCCGCAATCTGCTGTGTCCGGTGAAAACAGCGGTCGCTAACCCAGAACATGCATGAACGTGGTCCAGCGTGCCCATGTCACCTGCCTACAGTAAATGTACTGTGGCTGGGCAGGAAGCAGTTAAGGGGAACTCTTTAGTAAGGGGGAGACACAGGGGACTCTGACGTAAGAAGGAACTCTGGAAATTCTGATAAACTGTAGATAGGAGAATGCTGGGGACTCTGATGTAAGGGGGATTCTGGGTACTTTGATATGTTACGTACCTCTGATCCTGCACTCCATACATTATTTTGTACATTACATATAGTCCTGTCCAAGGTGTCCATTGTCTCAACAGTTGCTGGTTTTAATGAATTTCCTCTTTAACCACTTCAATACCGGGCACTTTTACCCCCTTCCTGACCAGGCAAATTTTCAGCTTTCAGCGCTGTCGCACTTTGACAACTGCGCAGTCATGCAAAACTGTACCCATAAGAAATTTTTATAGATGTTTTCACACAAATAGAACTTTCTTTTGGTAGTATTTATTCACCACTGGGTTTTAATTGTGTGCTAAATATACAAAAATGACCAAAAATGTTGAAAAATAAACACGTTTTTCTTTTCTGTTATAAAATGTTGCAAATAAATAACCTTTCACAATAAATTTAGGTCAAAATGTATTCTGCTACATTTCCTTGGTGAAAATAACCCAAAGCAGTCAGGGCTGGATTAACCCTTTCACTACCAGGTCTGTATACTGTGCGGGCCTAAAAAGTGCTCACAGGTGGCCAAGTCCTTACACCATACAGACCTCATTTCTCAATCTCCTATAAGCTTGTGGTCACTTTAATGTCCATAAGCCTTTATCAGAATTGTTTGGGAGACTGTACTGAACAATTCTATAACTCTGATCAGCAGATTACAACCTGCTGATCTGAGTTATTAACCTCTAATGTGACCGCCCTCCCCCCCACCCCACTTTCCTGTCCCTAGCCACTCCACCTCCCGCCACTTCCTTTCATCTATAACTGCCCCCCACTCTCCTTTCCTATCCCTTTCACCCCCTTATTCCCCCCCAGCACTAATTTCCCCCTCCACACCCGGTCCGACAGCCCTAAACCCGATCCCCGCAGCTAACATCATTATCCCTCCTCTTCCACTCCTGTCGGCTTCAGGTGCTGCTTGGGGGGGATCCAGATGTGCCCCTTCCCAGTCAGATCACCCCCCTATTGCCCCCGCATCCCTGATCCATTGCCGCTCCGAGTGGCACTCCTCCCTCCCGCCTGTAGCTTATGCCTGCATTGATCTCTGGCAATCTGTCAGGCTGGGGAGCACAGCGGGGGGAGGGGGGAGCAATGTGGGTGGGGGTGAAGTTAGGGCTTGGGGGGCTTGGTATACATATGTATACCAAGCCCCCCTGTAGTACAGTGGATATAGGCAGCAATTGCTCCTACAGAGCAAAGGGACTATTTTCAGTCCTTTTCTCTGTCTCAAAAAAAGAGATATGGGGGGTCTGTTTAGACCTTTGATATCCCACCAAAGACCCCCCCCCCCAATAAATAAATAAAATTAAAAAATAACTGTAAGAAAATGTGAAAAAAAAACAAACAAACAAAACACAAATATAGTAAGACCCCCCAGGTCCACCCGCACTTACCCCTCCATGGTGACAGTCCCCCCCACCGCACTCACCCCTTCATGGCTTCCTCAGCTTCTCCTCCCAGCCAACCCGATCCATCCTAATTGGCCAGGAGGAGAAGCCGGAAGACAATAATGAATATTAATTCGCTATTGTCACAAGTGGGTGGGTTCGGGGTGCAATGCCCTGCACCCCAAGCCCAACCTTTTTCAAGCCAATTAGAGCCTCAGGTTCTAATCATGTGCCTTGAAAAAAAAAAAACTCATACAAACGAAGGAGTCCGGCACCCTGCAGGGGGGGGGGGCAGCTCCCCAGCGCCCCTAATGGACCAGCCACTCCCGGATGAGAGGTCCATGTCTGCTCCGCTGATGCAGAGCGGACATGGAAACAGCCCTGTTCTCTATGGGGCGGTCGGATAGAAACGGACCACCTGTCCATTTTCACCAGATATCATCCAATCCGATCTGCTAGATGGATGAGGAATGGAATCCCCATCCGTCTGTTTTTAGCGGACTGGATCGGATCAGATGCATGTGGGTGTAAGCGGACACATGTCCATTTACATCAGTCTCTCCATAGAGAACAACGGGTGGTCCGATTGGGCCAGCCTGAAAAACTGACCTATCGGTCTGCTTGTCTGAAAGGGGCCTAAGGCCTTGTTCACACAGGGCATACACAGCATACCTTTATGGGGACGCACAGGTGTTCTGTGCATCTCTGTGTAGGCAGTCTTATTGATGTAATTTTGTATGTAGCACCTGTACGAACAGAGCCGTTGCTCCCAATTTTATATCCATGTAGGTCCACATGCATGTCCCTAAGCTCACATTGTCTGCGTTCGGGTCATGCACCCACACCTACACGGATGTCAGATTGGGAACAGCAGCTATGCCTGTTCAGCTGTTGCATCCCAATTAACATAAATGGGACTGCCTGTACGGGGATGCATGGAACATCTGTGCATCCCTGTGCGGATAAACATGGCCCTCCATGAGCATACACTTTAGTATGCCACACGTGAACAATGCTTTAGTAGTAATTTAGCAGACATTTTGTAAGTTATGTTGTGTGTATGTGTACTATTAATGATTTTAGTGTATTTTTAGTGAAAATAGCGATATGATGAACATTTGCGCAATTATTGCGGGGCCCAAAAAATCTGTAGCACTTTTTGTTATTCTACAGATCATGTGCTTTCAGAAAATGTCTAGTTTGAGGGGTCTTTTCAAATTCTGAAAGCTGTAAGCTAAAAATGGTAACCTACGGAAAATATATGGTTTGGGGGGTCTTTCACAAATTCTGAAAGCTGTAAGGGAAAAATGAAAACCTTCAGGTTTTTAGAGAAATTTGGATATTTACATTTTTGCGTACGTTCGATTTTTACCATTTTGCAAAAAGGCACAATTTAAAAGTTACAAATATTTAATAACTCAATGCAGGTCAAGCTTTTATATTTAGTAGGAATTTTGTAAAATGTGCTGTGTATTTATCTGCTAATCATGATTTTAGTGGATTTTTATCAAAAATATTGTTTTGATTAAGATTTGCCCAAATATCATGGGACCTTAAAAATCAGTAGCACCTTCTTTTTATTCTATTGGTCATGTGCTTTAAGAAAATATATGTGCAGCCAAGGTCCCCCTTAGGGGGTGGCTGGTTGCTGTGGTCCACCTGTCACTCTGCCCTCAATCACACATTTCCTTTCATCCGGAGTCATGGAACAGGCCGGTACTTTGGGGTTTTTTGTTGTTTATTATGGGATAAAATTTGGATGGGGTGATTGTGGATGCCCAATGGATCAAAATTAATGGGACCTCCTATATACACGTCCGTATATACACTCTTACTTCTTTTCAGCACAAACTTGCTTCAGTTCTCACTTTTCCTCCAGGTTCCTCTCTCGTACTTGCTAGCACATGGTGAGGCCTGCGTTTCTGTTAGCAAGGCCCCCAGGATGTAGCAAACTATGTTTGTTCTAGCTAGGATTGATGGACTACAGATCCCAGCCCATCCTCTTCCAGGCCACCTCAGCCCTCCTGGCTGCTCTGGCCTACTCCACTGCCCAGTGACACCACTGCCCTGACTGGCTCCTGTAACCTTCCCAGACTGTCCACTGTATCCTCCCTGCCTGCTCTGGTCTACTCCTTCTAGCTCCCAGGTTGTGTCACTCACTGACACCGGTGGATCCTTTACAGAGCCCTTTACCTGTAGCCTTTTCTGTTGCTCTTCTGCTCCTTGGTCAGAACTCCTCTGTGTGTTGTAAGAGGAGTTCTTTCCACTTCCCGAGCCTCCAGGTCCAAAGTCACCCCCCAGACTGGGGACTCCCTCAGGGCCTCCGCAATACCTACTACATCTCCAGATCTTCTACCCGACACTCTCCTCCCCCCACTGGGCAGATCACAATATTTAAGGAGGCCTGTTGCCTGCCAATCCAGGTTGGGGATTGGTCAGGGCTCCTTAACATACTTCAGAAAGCCTCACCTCCTCTTTCCAAGCCACTTTCCTGCCCAAATCAAAACAATCAGGCCTGCACATCAGTCAGGCCTGAACAAACTAGCCTCTCCTAGCAAATTATCTATCACCAAAGCACCTATCCACAATGGGGGCACTACATATGGTTTAGGGGGTCTTTTACAAACTCTGAAAGCTATAAGTGAAAAATAAAAAACCAAAGGAAAAATTGCAAAAATGGTCTGGCCATCTGAGTGTAAAAATGGAGCACAGGGCCTGGCAGGCAAAAGGGTTAAGAGCAGCATGGGCCTGGTGCTGAGGATTTTGGTGGGTCTTTTTTGGTGATAAATAAAATGAAAACACAAACATTTTTTGTTAAAATCAACTAATTGTTAAAACAAATTGTAATAATAGCGAGGAGGGTTAGGGTGGTTGAGACAGTAATAGAGAGAGAGGGGGAAGTGAAAAAGTGGGATGAGAGGGGGGGGGGGGTAAAAAACACGTGGGGAGGGAGAGGGCGCTTCTGGTAGCTTAAGTATGGTAGTAATGTGGCAAGCATATCGCGCCACAGTGAACTGTGGATGGTTCCACAATATGGTTAGAGTGGGAGGGGCTCATGACAAAGCTCAGCACAATCATTATTTTAAAAATGAAACCACCATTACTTATAATTTTATGTGTATAGATTAGTGCAGTGGCGAAGCTAGATATTCCTTCAGCTTATTCCTTCAGGAGTGTGGAGTGTATGCAAGTGGGTAGTATATGCAGGAGAGGAGAGCAGAGTATATGGAAGCGGGTAGTATGTGCAGGAGAGGAGTGCGGTGTGGATGGAGGTGGGTAATATGTGCAGGAGAGGAGAGCAGAGTGTATAGAAGTGGATAGTATGTGCAGGAGAGGAGTGCGGAGTGTATGGAGGTGGGTAGTATGTGCAGGAAAGGAGAGCAGAGTGTATGGAAGCGGGTAGTATGTGCAGGAGGGGAGTGCAGAGTGTATGGAGGTGGGTAGTATGTGCAGGAGAGGAGAGCAGAGTGTATGGAAGTGGGTAGTATGTGCAGGAGAGGAATGCGGTGTGTATGGAGGTGGGTAGTATGTGCAAGAGAAGAGTGCGAGTGTATGGAGGAGGGTAGAATGTGCAGGAGAGGAGTGTGAGTGTATGGCGGTGGGTAATATGTGCAGGAGAGGAGTGCAAAGTGTATGCCACCGTATAGTGTGTGCAGGAGAGGAGTGCAGAGTTTATGGCGGTGGGTGGTATGTGCAGAAGAGGACTGCGGAGTGTATGGCGGCGGGTAGTATGTGCAGAAGAGGAGTGCACTCCAAACAACGGTCGTCAAATCTGTAATTACTGACACAAAACGCAATAAAACTCCCCTGTCGTTTAAATGTGATAATATGTTCGACATGTGAGTGATGAAATGTAACATCATTTTACATTAAAGAAGTCAAAACAGTGTACTTTTCTATACTATTTTATAAATGTTTTTACACTCCCCACATGAGTGATAACACTCTATGACATCCCTCCTCCCCCCACTACAGGTTTCCGTTGTCTCTTCCCTAATGTCAAACCTCACGTTTGTACTCGTTACTCCACCACACGCCGCCCCGCTCCCCGACTCCACGTTTCTACTCATCTCTGTTATACCTCACGTGAGGAGAAGACGTGTATGATGGGCGGCGGTATGTGAGGCGTCAGGAGAAGACGTGTATGGTGGGTGGCGGTATTTGAGACGTGAGGAGAGGACGTGTGTGAT
>BLSH010336072.1:422256-437359 GCA_018402905.1 Glandirana rugosa | reverse complement strand
TACCATCTTATTAAAAGGTGTGATTTTCATTGCATTTTCTGTCTCAGCCTGATTCATGGTTCCTGACACAACACTATTGTATACAATGGATGGCATGAAAGGAAGCCATCCATTGTTTACAATTGCCATATGGTCTGCTGTGTTTGGTCACAGCAATCACATGACAGCAGGCCAGTATAGTGATCAGTCACAGTATACACAGCTGATGACTGATCGCGCTGCAGCGTGGTCCCATGGCCGTGTGGGTGGAGCTTTCTGAGAAATTGTCATATGACATCCACTCAGAAGCACAAAAGGCCCATCTGGCCATCGATCTGTTATAGGCCAGGTGGGACGGCGTTAAGGTAGGCTCAGTCAGACAAAATTATATCCTTTTTGTGTGCAAAAAAAAGACCCGTCGAGGAAGCACTGTTTGGCAGCACTGATTGACACTGATTGGCAGGGGAGGGCTGGCAGCCTTAGGCCTGGGGGGCAAGTCCAGTCAAGTGGCCCATTGAACCACTGAATCAGCTCACCATCCATGCCCACCTGGTTTTAGAACGGATACTGATGTTATGAAGCAAGACAAATATGATACAATGTGGTAACATAATTTGATGTTAATAGCAACAAAGGAGGTTTAACAAAAATAATGCATCAATGCAGCCTCATCAGTGCCACCAATGCAGCCTCATCAGTGCCCACCAATGCAGCCTCATCAGTGCCCATCAATGCAGCCTCACCAGTGCTCATCCAATGCAGCCTGCAATGCAGAGAGAGGAGTGCCACCCGAGATCCCCGCTTACCTGGCGTGGCCGCTGTCATATGAAGTCCTGCCTTCTGGACCAGCTCCTATGATAGAAATCACCGGTGTGCTGTCTATTATAGAAGCTGGTCCAGGAGGTAGGACTTTGTAAGCAGGAGATCCTCTGTGTAATCCGGCGGCGCTCCCCCCCAGGCAGCCCAATGGGCCCAGCGGGATCCATGGTAGGGCCGGCCCTGGGTGCCCCCCCCTTGCCCGCAGTTAGTTGGTGGCTGCGCCCCTGGCCCCTGCTTCCTACCTCCACAAGAAGAAAAAACTGTGAGCAGGCAGTGGACATCAGCAATTTTGAATGTAAGTTAGGGTGGCCTGGGGGGCAATTGCCACCCTGCCCCCTGGCCCAGCCCTCCCCTGCTGATTGGAAGCACTGATTGGCAACACTGATGGGCACTGGTTGGCACTGATAGGCAATACTGATGGGCACTGTTGGGGCTGCACTGATAATCAGGACACTGGCTCTCTCCTCACGCTGTGTGTTTACATGGTGATCAGCTGTGATTGGCTCTTTACCCCAATCTGTAATCAGCTGTGTACGAAGCAATCACAGAGCACGCCGGGTGTGCGTCACAGTCGGCGTGTGAGGAAAGGGGGGGGGGCGTGGGTCTGGGAGGACGTCAATAGACACCCTCCCAGAACTAGATGACCATGCTGTAGCGATCATTTGGCTATAGCGTTGTCCGAAAGTGGTTAGGCATCTTTACTGTTCAGCAAAATCTGGCCATGTATACCATACCAAGGCATTCTACACACAAACATATTTTTCTCTTTAATCCCAGAGTGCCCTAGGTCTTTCATAATCCTAGTCATTCTCACACTTTGTCACTCTGTTTTGAGTTTTTTTTTTTTGGAAAGCCAGCAGTTTTCTTGTTATGATTACTGTTAGTGGTTACATATTGTTTATACTGTTTAAATAGCAATTGTCTTAGTTTATATTAGGTGTTTCTGTCATATTTCAGGTTGTCAGTAAAACATGTGTTCTGTCAGTAAATTGTTCATTGTTTGCCAGTAAAAAAAAGTCAAGGGGGTTGGCAACCCTGCAGGCAGGCAATATATAGACCGTAGAAGACCAAATGCTCCTCAAGTGTATAATAAGATGTTCCAGGACATGGGGGATGGGGATAAGAAGTACACAAGAAAGGTGTTGGTAGGAGATATGATAGCAGATCAAGGGTCACTGACCCTCCTGTTCTAATCTGTTTCAAATGTTCACTTGCCTAGGGCTAAAGACAGCTGTCTGAAGGAAAAAAAACATACTTGTTCTGACTAGCTAGGAAGTTTGGGAAGAAATTGAATTACATGTAAATCATTTATGCTGACTGAAATGGAGAACAACACACTACAGAAACATAACGAGACTGCAAGGTCCTAATAATATTAGTTTTGTAGCAATGGTGCAGTAAAGCAATAATACCATAATAGCCCAGTAATGATAATCATAAAATGTGTAGGAAATCAGGATGGAATATGTGCAAGAGTATTTCTAGGAATCGATCAGGACAAGACATTTTCTCATGCAACTGCTGGAAATGTGTAATGTAAGGGTCAGGGAGACAAACTGTTTTGTATGTGCATTGTAAATATGGAAGCATGACTACACATTCAGTTTAAAATATACAAAACAGAGTTTGTCAAGTGCCAAGAACGCAAAAGACTATCTGAAATAACAGAAATTATGTCTCCCCCCCCCCCCAACCCACTGGACAACTGGAAAGTGATGCAGATTATGCATTACCTACAAACTCTCACTAAACACTGAAACCATAGGAATCACACCATAGGACCAGGATTGGACCAAATCCATAGGAATCAGGATACAAGATAGTAACTCACTGGTACTGAACTTCTTCTTCACTCTATATGTACTACAGAATCTAAGACCTGTTGGAGATGCGGGCAGGGGGGAAGCGATTTACTGCACATATTCTGGTCCTGTCCATCTCTTAATAAGTTTTGGACATGGGTTCACAAAATTACCTAAAAATTTCCCAATCTGGAACTCCCTAAAACGCCCAATGTTTTCCTCCTGCATTACAACTCGCTTCTGACATCGTCCAACAAACAATTTATATTGCGCCATCTGGTGAATGTGGCAAGTTCATGCATGCCGATTATATTCCACCGACAGTCCAATAATGGATCAGAAGGATTGAGGATATTATAAAGATGGCAAGTCTCACAAGCTCAATAAAAAACATATGCCAAATTCAGAAGTATGTGCTTTTATTAGATTGGGTTCACCTGCACTGATGAATTTAAACGACTCTTGGCAGCTTAACCGGGTTGATGTCATGACTGCGCTGAAGGTGAGCTACTAAAGTCTGTATATCCTTCCTTTAATATCACCATGATGATTATGGATTACAACCAAATCTCTTTCCAGAGTTCTGCTGGTGTGTTGTTGCTCCCGCTGTTTCTTTTTTCTTTTTACTCCTCTTTTGTTTCCCCAAAGAATGCATGGGCATGCTGGGGACCCCTTGTGACCATAAAATTAGATACTTTAGATGTTCAATGTCACCTGTCTTCGAGGTGGGACCTTGGAGCCCCATCGCCCACACCTACTTCTTTTATATTATACTTTATGTACCATAGTCCAACCTACATCTATCCTTACAATTATCTTATAACCCCACTAATACTTGTGGCCCCCTCAATTACCTTCGGTAGTTTGCAATATGATGAACTTGTTACACATGAATTTGTTTATCTGTCCAATCTTTTTTTGTCATTTATTTGTTAGTTTTATCCCATGTTTGTTTATGTACTGAAAATAAAGACTGCAAAAAAGACACGTTTCCCTACAAACATCTATGCATAGAACTAAGAACACATTTGCTCTCTCTCTTGAGAAACGCATTTATTCACCCATCCTTTTCTCCAAAAACATAAAAGAGATCTCTTTTCTTTCACAACTAAACAGAAAGATGATATCCAATACTTGGTCCATCTTTCCTCCATTTTTAGCAGATTTCAAGAATCTGTCTACAACAGCTTGACATGGCGGTATAGGATCTACCCTCAGACAGAAAAGTCTTGCTGGAGAGGCAGGAGAATGCATGGAACCTTACCACATATCTTATGAGATACAAAACTTGGAAAAAAATATGATTTACAAAGCACCTTTTTGAGGATCTTTGCTTGCATCCTTTTGAGTCTGCTGCTGTCAGTGAAATCCTGTGAGGAGGGAGCAGGGGGCATGGGCGAGACACACTGCATGTGTCTACAGCATGGACGCACACATCCCGGCTTGGGAGCTCCCTCAGCACACAGCTTGCTGTGGGGGCACTCGGAGAAGAGGAGCACCATAGAGCGCCGTAAAGAGACTCAAGGAGAGGAGGTAAGAGACCTCTTTGTGCAATACCATTTTTATTTAAAAGAAAAATTGACTTTAAAACTATCTTAAGGTGGCCAAGAAGGACCTACTGAGAGGGAATGGGAGGCGCCAACATAAGTGTAGTATCAAAATGTTCACTTTATTTGTTCAAGATCAAAACACTTACAGGATGAAAGAAGGTTCATGCTCATCAGAAGGAAGAGCAGTCCTGGCATTATGCATGGCTCTGTGGGCTCCACCGCTATTCGGAAGGCTGGGAGGGATCAAACAGCTAGCTGGAATGAATCACTGGGTCTTCTCCAGGAATCAGGAACCAGGAAACTTCACGCTGACCAGCATGGACTGCAGAAGCGGAAATTCAGACCCTTCCTGTCTGAGTTCCCTCCCGCTTTTCCACCAGCCCTCCTCTCCTTACTCTACTGTTTGTCTGATTCCCCAACTGTCTTTGTGGGGGATGAGGATGCTCCGCCCCCTACTTGGCTAACCCTGATCAAAATGGCATTGCCACATTTATTTTTACCTTTTATTACCCTATCCTGTTATGTATTCTTTTAGGACATGTTCTACAATCTGTATTATGTTTTTTGTGGACAGATGCCTTTCTTGAAGGAGGGGCTGCTTTCGACTCCTGTATGTTCGTTATTTGTATATTTAGTAAAACTTGAATCAAACAAAAAACTAAAGCATGCTAAACACCTGCATTATATACAGTATGCTCTGTGTGTTGTGCTGCCCTGAGCTAAAAAAAAGTATGCAGGTCCTATTTTTTAAAGTGTTGATTTGGCTACTTAACACAACACATTTCAACACACAACACACTGCATCATTGTGTGAATGGGCCCCTAAAGAGAAAAATGGCACTGACTAATACTACTCCCTGTGCACCATGGTACCTCTGACTCTTAGAACACATACCTTTTCATGGAAGGCCGTTAGGTGAAGTCAAGTTGAGTGTCTGCTGCAGGGCCGGCTCTACCATGGGTCCCAGTGGGTCCATTGGACCCAGGCAGCACTTTGAGAGGGGCAGCAAATTGAACCACGGCTGCCTCTCCTTCTCTTCTATACTACCTAGCCCATCCCTATACTGCCCTAGCCCGCTCCTTTGCTGCCCTAGCCTGTCCATATATTACCCTAGCGTGCCCATATACTACCCTAGCCTGTCTATATACTGCCCTAGCCTACCCCTATACCGCCCTAGCCGCCCCTTGGAATTGAACATAATGGTATGTCATATAAGTTTGCATACAGACAAGGTGCTGTTGCATGTAAATCTGACTTCCTGATAAATTTAGTAATTATCATGATATAAAATAATGGATGTGGGGGCCTTTTGGTGGGCATGATTATTTTTGTGGGGGGGGGGGGGCAGCATTTAATTCTTGGACCCAGGCAGCACAATGTCTTGGGCCAGCCCTGGTCTGCTGGTTAGTTATATATCTTTTAAAACTAGAGTCTGGTTACTATGCAGCTCTCTTTTCTGTAATAAAAAAGCCATATAAATATAATGCATGTGCACAGTAGAAAGAAAAGCATACCAGCTGCATTTGCTGTAGAAGATGCATGCATAACCAGTGGCCACTACAGCTTAAGAGTTCCTAATGACTTCCTATTGGAGAGCTTAAGCATTCTGAGAGCCTTAAGTACCACATTCCACAAAAAGTATTGTTGGTCAGTACCATTCTTCTCTACTAAGAGGAGGAGAACAAGAAAATCCTGGGCACACATACAGTAATTCAGTTATCAGGAGGTAGTTTGGTCTATTACAACCCTGTTATCTAAGTAATGTACGCAGATTGCAAGTCAGGAGCCAGTAGCGCCAGACTCTGTAGGACCCTACATTTATTTTTATACAATGAAACACATATAGATATTAAAGGATTCTGCCAATTTCTTATGTTGATCCGACCTATACATAAACAGCAGTGTAATAAAGAGGTAACATAAGAACACAGAAGTGAACTGCATAAGGGTTATTTCAAACCAGCGGCTGATGTGTGGTGCAGTCTGGAGGGATCGCTTTAGCTTTGATGCACCGAACTCAGTGCATCGTACTGTTCACTTTTTTGTTTAAATTAACTTTATTGAGATGTAACTCAGTGACATTTTATTAAGTTCTATTGGCCGGCATGGCGGTGAATTGCCCTGCGCTGTGCTGAAAAAAGTACAACCTGCAGTACTTTTTGTCCTGTGCTCACTGCCCGCACACCACTGCAATGCACTAAATACAAGACAGTGAAGAGGCTGAGCATTACTGCTTACATGGTATATATATATATATATTGTGACAATATGAGATGTTATCACTGTGAAGTTGGTCATTCAGGGAACACAGGCCGTGCACATCGCCCCGATGCAGGACTGCAGAGCATAGATGTGGACTGGAGAAAACTGCTTTTGTAGCTTTCTCTGGGTTTTGGCATTCCTGCATGGGGCTCTGTAGTTTGGAGATTCCATAGTGTCTTGGGTGGGACAGAATCTCCAACCTTGTGTCCAGGTTTTGTGAAGGACGAGCAGGGTGTGTGCTCATGTGCACACCGTCCTTATAATGGAGGCTTAGGAATACCTCAAGGCTCCCAGTTGGAGACTGCTCCATCCCAGGGAGACAGGAGGTCTCCAGGAGTCAGAGGCTGCAGGTGGCAGTGAGAGCACGTGTGTGTCTGCAAGAGAAAGGCCTGAGGACTAAGGCCAGAGCAAAGCTGTTGGCTTTGAAGAACCTGTGGTCTGAGGACAAGCATAAAGAGCAGAGGTACTGCTGAAAAGAGAGAGCCAGGTGGGCTAGTATTTTCGGTTGTGTATATGGCTGGAAGAGAACCCCTGTGAGGGAAACATTATATGTTGGACTTTTGCTTTTTTCTTGCCTTTTCTAATAAACATGGGCTGCCATGCCCTCAAATATAGTTCCTGACTTCTGTGAATTGCCTGAAAATGCATCTACCATTATAGCTAATGATCCACCAGGTTACAATATATACAATTACAGATAAGCTGTTTATTCCAATCATCCACATTTCAATTCATGGTTCAAGCTGTTTCCTGGGTCAGAAAACACATAAGGTAACAAAATTGTGAAAATTACAGTGGTGATGATCTTTAATGATCTACAGTATCTCACAAAAGTGAATGAACCCCTCACATTTTTGTAAATATTTTATTCTATCTTTTCATATGACAACACTGAAGAAATTACACTTTGCTACAATGTAAAGTAGTGAGTGTACAGCTTGTATAACAGTGTAAATTTGCTGTCCCCCTCAGCAACAAAAGTGAGTACACACCATAATTGAAAATGTCCAAATTATGCCCAAAGTGTCAATATTTTGTGTGGTCACCATTATTTTTCAGCACTGCTTTAACCCTCTTGGGCATGGAGTTCACCAGAGCTTCACAGGTTGCCACTGGAGTCCTCTTCCACTCCTCCATAATGACATCATGGAGCTGGTGGATGTTAGAGACCTTGCGCTCCTCCCCTTTCTGTTTGAGGTTGTCCCACAAATGCTCAATAGGGTTTAGGTCTGAAGAAATGCTTGGCCAGTCCATCACCTTTATCCTCAGCTTCTTTAGCAAGGCAGTGATTGTCTTGGAGGTGTATTTGGGGTCGTTATCATGATGAAATACTGCCCTGCGGCCCAGTCTCCAAATGGAGGGGATCATGATCTGCTTCAGTATGTCACAGTACATGTTGGCATTCATGGTTCCCTCAATGAACTGTAGCTCCCCAGTGCCGGCAGCACTCATGCAGCCTCAGACCATGACACTCCCACCACTATGCTTGACTGTAGGCAAGACACACTTGTCTTTGTACTCCTCACCTGGTTGCCAGCACACACGTTTAACACCATCTGAACCAAATAAGTTTATCTTGGTCTCATCAGACCACATGACATGTTTCCAGTAAGCCATGTCCTTAGTCTGTTTGTCTTCAGCAAACTGTTTGCGGGCTTAATTGTGCATCATCTTTAGAAGAGGCTTCCTTCTGGGACAACAGCCATGCAGACCAATTTGATGCAGTGTGCAGTGTATGGTCTGAGCACTGACAGGCTGACCCCCCCACCCCTTCAACCTCTGCAGCAATGCTGGCAGCGCTCATACATCTATTTCCCAAAGACAACCTCTGGATATGACACTGAGCACGTGCACTCGACTTCTTTTATAGACCATGGCGAGGCCTGTTCTGAGTGGAACCTGTCCTGTTAAACTACTATATGGTCTTGGCCACTGTACTGCAGCTCAGTTTCAGGGTCTTGGCAATCTTCTCATAGCCTAGGCAGTCATGCTTTTAAGATTAGCTTTTCTGAAAAGCCTGCATTGGGCTTGAGGCAAATTTTCAGACATCTCCGCTTGCAGTGACCCTTGCATCTTTTGGGATATACTGGCCAAGGGTGTTATTCATCTCCAAGGATGCCAAGATGCAGAACCCTAACCATAAAAGACCCACTTATTTAAGCTAGCCATACTCAAGTAGAATTTTGTTTGAAAATGTTTGTTTTACAAACTTTCTGTCGATTTTATAATGGTTACTGGGCACAAATCAATGATCGTTTTGACAGTAGTGAGGAGAACATCCAAAGGAGGAAGAAGGACCTTTCATTTTTGTACAAACTAACTGTGACTGTGGTGTGACAGTGCGGTGCCTTGTTACAGTGTGAAAAGGGTTACCAGTAACCCAGGGCTCTCACGCAAACAAGTTGAGGGGCCCCATGGTGACATACAGAGGAAACTGAATTATCACTGGTGAAACCTAGCCCTGGAGCCTGGAGGCTTCATAGAGACCTGGTAGGGAAGAAGTCTTTAATCCTGGGTCCAGGTTTTGCAGGCAACCAGCACACAGGTATGCACAGCCCTTTTAGTATAGAGGCTAAATATGGTTTGGGGCTCCTCCCCTGGAGAAAAACTGCTGCGGGAGCAGGGTGTCTGTTCTGGCCTCAAGGAGAGGCGATCTGACCAGACCCTCACCTGAGAGAGAGACAGTGTTTGAATAGGCAGGAGCCTGTACAGCCCCAAGTTAATCACAAGGCAAAGTAGTGAGTCAGGCTCCAGGACTACACAGTCCAGATAGCCATGAAGCAGGAAAACTTCTATTTGTGTTTGAGTGACGCTGAAAATCTCTGCCAGGTTAACCTTTCATCTGAATTTTTCTGTTGAATAAAAGTAGGCAAAAGTAAGCCTTTAAAGTGATTCTAAAGGCTGAAGGTGTTCTACCTTCATGCATTCAATGCATGAAGGTAAAAACCCTTCATTATGCAACCACCCACCCCCCCTCCAGCCCCACTAATACTTACCTGAGTCTGATCTCGATCCAGCGATGTGCACGAGAGCAGCTGCTCTTCTGGCTCTTTCCCTCATTTAGAGACAGAAGCTGGAGACACTGTCTTATGGACACACAGAGCGGGCTCAAGAGAGAGCACACACAAGTGTCCCTGTAGCAAGCAGCGTAATTAAAGAGAGGTGTCAAAAAGACACAAATAAAATCCTTGCAAGCAGTTATTCCAGTTGTGTAATGACAGTTTAGGTAAATTATGTATAATGATAAGTTCGGGAGTTGGACTTCAGCCATGTGACAAAAGCCACAGGGACAAATTGATGTACAGCTATAGTCAATTATCAAACAAACATGATAATGGAAGAGGATCCATTACATGGGTGAGTGCTTTTTCTTTTGTGCAGCTAAACTTCAATTATACTTTGAAAAAGGCAAACTGAAGACTGAGCATGTCACTTGTAATTCAGCAAACGATTTTGAAAAGCTTTAATTATCCCAGATTTGGCAGTTAGAGTGAAACATTCCACACAGACAGAGCAGAAAAACTATGTTTTATTGTCTATCCAGGCCTTTAATGATAAAAAAAGAGAAATGAAGAATACGATTGTACAGAAATGAGTTGCAATATTTTCTAGCCTTTATATTGTAACATTTTCAATGGTTCTGTACAATTAAAAAATATCACAGAAGCACTCTTGCAATGGATACTACAGATTATAAAATAACTTACTCACTTTCTTAGTTGGGTAGTAAATGAAGCAGTGAGTTGACTGCTGTTGCTTACATTTGCTCCTAGGGAAGCCTGTCAGAGGACTGGTATGTCCTATGTATAGCTCTCCTGGTGGCCATCTTGGGAGAGCCTTGTGCCCTGATTGGGCCCTGACTACCCTTAGATTTGGGGTGATCATCTTAGACACACAAAGGCTTTATATAGCCCCTGGTGAGTCTTTCCTGCAGTGCAGCCCTTCAGTATGGGAGGAGGTAGCGAAAGGAACCTGTCTTGTTGGGGGCAGTAATGCTTAGTGCAGGGAAAGACTCCTCCAACATAGTGATAGTTTAGTGATCTTCTGCATCCTGCTTTATTGTTCCTGGACTAGTTGGAAAGCTACCTAGCTCTGCTGCTTAGATATCAGTAAGCAGATTTCTGCGCCCTGGTGAAGTAAAGTCTTGTTAACAAAAGCGTTGACCTCTAAAGAGCTTTTCAGAGGGCATTTGACAGGTGTCGAAGAGGTTATACGTTGCCTCCTCATTACCTGTTTTAACCCTTAAATGCCTGCACTATTGTGGCACAACCATATGTATTGCACGCAGTCGCTTAAATGGGTCACGTTTAGTAGGTGGTACTGTCTGCCAAACATAACAGGGGGTATATTTTTCCTGTGAAGCAAAGTGTACAATAGCCTTTGCAGCTCAAGGAGGGAGGAAGCTGGGGATAAAAAAAGGAGGCTCAGCGGTCTGTTTTTACCATACCCAACTGCAAATGTAAATTTAGCCTATGGGAAAAACTAAGATACCTCCCTCATCTGGGTCCTGTTGCATGGCAAAAAAACGTGCTTAAGAATGCAAGCTTCTGGCAGCAAGGCCATGTAAGCACTGCAGATGTTTCATGCCTGAGCCAGTAAGTGCATTGTCTTTGAAAGTTGTTTGAGCATTTATTGTAATTATCATTTTCTACTGCTTTTCTATCTGATTCTTCAGCATCATGTTCACATACAAGCCCCACCCACATTTTGACATAGCCGGAAGGATGTCAGAAACATTGTCCATGGTGGTGGGAATGGCTAGAGGGATGACCATGGCACCCTATGGAGTGGCCTTGATGCTAATTGCATCATTTAATGGGACAAATGTCTCCTTGGCAGATTAGGTTGAGAGGCTGGAGAGTTCAGCCTGCTTATTCCATATTCTCACGGCACACCTTGTGGATCTAGCCATCAATTTGTTGGAAGGTGGGGCCCGCCAAGCTGTTCTTGTTCTGACAGACATCACAGCAGCCATTGTGCATAGTCTATAGAGCTTAAATGGTAAAAATACTCCCATGGCTGGACTGAAATAAACATGCTGTAGCTTTGCAGGAACTATGGAGCTGGCTGGAAGAGAAGACAGGACCTAGCCCAGACCAGCTCATATGTGATCAATTCATTTTTGAAATCCAATCTGGTCTTAAAGGATTGACTGAAAACTGAAAGCACATTGAAATGTGCCATTTTCTTACAAAAGGCCATTGAACAGGAGCAAGAGGAAGTAGAACATGAGAGGTCAGAAGTGAAGAGACAGGTGACAGTCACCCAGGGAGTAGTGTGAGAGTTGTGTGGCCACTGGAGGTCGAAGAAGCGATTGCCCCATCTTCTGTGCTGGGCCAGCCTTCTCCACAGCTCACCCTAGAAAAAAATGTGCAAGATTTGGCAGTCTGTGGCCTCTCTTAGGCAAAAAATAATCACTGTCCTACATGGCTTCTCTTAGCCCTCATTCACTACCATAGCCTTTGTCTTCATACCAGTAACATTTCAGGCAGTCTCCAACACTGCTTCCCTCTTGGCTCAGCCTAAAAGCCACCAATATCGACTTATTCCAGTGGTAGGGATCACCTGGATTTCAGTCTAGATCTTTGAAAAGACTATTGAGTGGATTGGGGTAGTGGTGACCTGGGAGGCTTCCTTCCCCAATATCCCAGTGGTGCTGGGCATGAAAGCTCTGTGTGAGCTTGATCTTTCCTGCCTTCTATGGGAGGCTGCATCCCAGGTGACAGAATAGTCAGAGAGTCAGGTTCAGAATCAGGTTAACATTTATTGGACTTGTTAGATGCAAAGCACCCAGTGCACAGAAAAAGTTGTGGTCATGTGCCTCTTATCCCATCACAGTGTGATGATACCCTGTCACCAAGAATTGGCGTGCCTGCTTCCAATTAATGCTAGAAAGCACCTAAGAGATCCCATTCTGGAACAAAGTGAAGAACATAGTAAAGCACATCACAGAGACCAATATAGATCTCACACCGGCCTGTTGCCTACTCCACATCACATCTGGATCTATGAGACGCTACAAGCGCTCCATAACAAGACATCTCCTCAACGCTGCCAAGCTGTTGATTCCCAGATACTGGAAATCTACTTGCACCCCGACAGTCGCAGAGTGGCTACGGGAAGTAGATACGATTTACCGTATAAAAAGAATTGGTAGCCATAGCAAACGACACAGCGGAAAGATTCCACACGCAATGGTCTCCCTGGATCATCTACCGCTACTCTACTCAATTCACCCAAGCCTTGAATTCTTAGAGGTGCCACCACAAACACTCATAAAATTCACAACCACTGCCCCTCCCCAGGCTACAAGGCCAACTTGTATACCTAGGACCTGCCCAGGGCCACAAACTGTGCAACCATATTAAAGTCTGCAGCTTAGACACACATTTTTCTATCGACATGCCGGGCCGCCAGGGGGGTGGGGCGGTCCCCCACCTTGGGACACAGACTGCTCCCACCAGGGGTGTCACTTGGTGGCAGGGTCTTAGCCCCCCCCCGCTCAAAGCCGCAGAGTTGCCTGCTAAACACAACAGTGGGCTGCTTCACTCACACTCCCACTACCTCATACCGATATGAGACCCGCACTTAATATAAGATGGGTCAAGACAACTCATCTGCCCCCACTCAATAGGCTCAACTATAACTGCTGATCTGTATGAAGAGAATGACATGTACGTTTTAACTATCTGCCTTGTGAAATGTACATTTTACTGACTTTTATGACCTGTATACCTTGCTTGCTAAACCAATAAATAAACTTGCATTGTTAAAAAAAAGAAAGCACCTAAGAGGAACCACATTTATAGTAGACCAAGACACAATCTAGAAATAGAAGGATAATGGCTTTTAGCCAGGACTTTGTTGCATAGCAAGTTAGGGCTTGTTCACACCAGAACACGATGTGGGAAACCTGTATTCTGTGCGCGTTTCCTGCACTGTTTAAATACGGCCAAAGCAACAAGGGAGTGGCTCAAGAAGAAGCAGATTACGGTCATGGAGTGGTCTAGCCAGTCTCCAGATGTTAATCCTATAGAAAATTTATGGAAGGAGCTGAAAGTTTGAGTTGTCAAGCAACTACCAAGAAACCTTAAGGATTTAGAGAAGATCTGTAAAGAAGAGTGGACCAAAATCTCCCCTGAGATGTATGCAAACCTGGTCACCAGCTACAAGAAACATCTTACTACTGTGCTGGCCGACAAGGGTTTCTCTACCAAGTCATGTTTTGCTTGGGGATCAAATACTTATTTTACTCACTGAAATGCAACTTAATATATAGCATTGGTTTTATGTGTTTTTTTTTCTAGATTTTTGGATCATATTCTGTCTCTAACATTTAAAATAAACCTATGATAAAAATTATAGACCCTTCATTTTTTGTAAGTGGGGAAACTTACAAAATCTGCAGGGGATCAAATAATTATTTTCCCCACTGTATGCTCGCATTCTCCAGAGGACCTGAAGTCTACAGCTGTACTTCAGCCTTTAATATCCCTTTCCATACGGGGAAAGCCACCCATCAGTGAAAGATACAGAAAAATACTTCAAGCTCTGTGTCAAGAAGTTAAAGTAGAACTATAGCATTTTTTAAAACTTTGGATAGAGCAAGGGAGGGTAATAACCACTGTAAGATTTTTTTTCGCCATCTGTGTCCCATTGCAGAGATTTCTCTTCACTTCCTTTCCCATAGCCAAACAGAAAGTGAGAGGCATATGCTGACTGCTGTAAACCCTTCTGGGTATACACCGATGGCAGTCTACAAGGTCTAGGGTGTTCTACATATTCCTGGAGTCTTTGAGCAGGACGGAGGCATTTTTTTGTGATTTGCTGAATGGATGAAAGGGGTGGCGTAATATGTACGAGAGTTGTAAAAGTGAATGAAGGTTCACTTTAACTATTTAGTGGCTGGCAAATAAAACATACAAATTGCCGTGCTGAGTGATTAACATAGTAAAAAACACATCCTATAACAAACAAAAGTCCAAAGTCAAGTTGAATGGTGAATACAAATGTCCCTCAAAGTATCCAATGCAAGTAATGACCAAACACCCAGGTGCATCTTCCACTGTGTATAGACAAGATAAGCTCTTACCAGTAGTGTTGAGCGAACCTGGACTGTAACGTTCGGGTCCGAACCGAACTTTCGGGTGTCCGGGACCCGAACACGGACATTTCAAAAAACGTTCGGGTTCGGGTTCTGGGTTCTGGTAGTTGATCACGCATGTTGAATAGCTGCAGGGCAGCCAATCAACAAGCGTTTCACTGGTTTGCCCTTAGAAGCCATCACAGCCATGCCTACTAATGGCATGGCTGTGATTGGCCAGTGCATCATGTGACCCAGCCTCTTTATAAGCTGGAGTCACAGTGCTGCATGTCACATGCTCTTGGGTTAGCTGTAGGGAGAGGAAGCTGACGGCGTCAGGGAGAGATTAGAGACATTTTAACAACATCTGATCCTGCATCCTGAGATAGATTACTACTGCTGTGCTGTTGCTCTGAGGACAGATAGCAGAAATTTGAGATTTCACATACCGCTGCTTTGAGTTGCAGATCAAACTCTGCATAAAACAACGATCGCCACGATCGTGCATAACGATCAGATTGTTGGAGTAATTTGAGATTTCAAATACCGCTGCTTTGAGTTGCAGATTGCAGATCAAACTCTGCATAAAACAACGATCGCTACGATC
>BLSH010336072.1:407785-419067 GCA_018402905.1 Glandirana rugosa | reverse complement strand
CTCCCACAGAGGACAGCTTGTCTTTTCCTCTGGGCAGCCTGGCACACATGGCCGACTACATGCTGCAGTGCCTGCGCAATGACAGCCGAGTTGCCCACATTGTAACTTCTTCTGATTATTGGGTGGCCACCCTGCTGGATCCCCGTTACAAGGACAACGTGCCGTCCTTAATTCCCTCACTGGAGCGTGAGAGGAAGATGCGCGACTACAAGTGCACACTGGTAGACGCGCTGCTGAGGGCATTCCCAAATGACACCGGGGGCTCAGCGGAAGCACAAGGCGAAGGCAGAGGAGGAGGAGGAAGAGGCCACCAACGCAGCTGTGCCACCGCCAGCACCTCAGAAGGCAGGGTTAGCATGGCCGAAATGTGGCAAAGCTTTGTCAGCAGCCCGCCACAACAAACAGCACCACCAGCCAATAGGCAACTTCTTAGCAGGAGGCAGCATTTCAGCAACATGGTGCAAGAGTATGTGTGCATACGCCTACACGTACTGACTGATGGGTCTGCCCCATTCAACTTCTGGGTCTCCAAATTGGCCACATGGCCTGAGCTTGCCGTTTATGCCTTGAAGGTGCTGGCCTGCCCTGCAGCCAGTGTATTGTCGGAACGCGTGTTTAGCACGGTAGGGGGCGTTATCACAGACAAGCGGAGCCGTTTGTCCACAGCCAACGTGGACAAGCTAACCTTTATTAAAATGAATCAGGCATGGATCCCACAAGACTTGTCTGTACCTTGTTCAGAATAAACATTTAGACCGGACTCACACAGCCATTCATATACTTGTTTTTTGAATAGGCCTCAATATTTTGGGGGCTACGCCAATTATAAACAAACAAAAAAAAATACCATGTTGGCTACCTCCTTCTCCTCCTTGACCACCGCCACTTCCACCTACACTGCCATGGTCACGGCCTAGTCAACCTCTAGGCTCCTACTCCACATCCACCCCCCTTCCCATTTTTTTATTTGATTTTAATTTAAATTTTCCCTATCCCCATTTTTGTTGTAGGGCACTTGCCATACTCTTACCCCCATTTTACTTCCTTTTGCAGCCCTCTAGCACTTGCCAGGACATTGTTACAGCCATTTTTGTGCCTAAAAGTTCGGGTCCCCATTGACTTCAATGGGGTTCGGTGTCCGGGATAACGTTCGGGCAACGTTCGGTGCCGAACCCGGACTTTTTCCCAAAGTTCGTACGGACCCTCCGAACCCGAACGTCCAGGTGTTCGCTCAACTCTACTTACCAGATTCCAAACCTCCACATTGTAGGAGTCTGAAAAGGCATGGATTCACAAATTATAGCTGATCCACTCACAGGGAAGAAGCAGGGATGGTGTCATGGATGGTTCCGCTGAATCTTAATTATTTCTCATAAGCACTGTAAAAGGAAGAAAATACTCACATAGCGTAAAACCGTATGGTAATTTATTATAAGAAAGGGTTGCTAGCAACTTACACAAGTCCAGTGTACAAAAGTGTGTAGATATAAAATTCAAGACTGGGCTCTGTCGATCAGAAATCCAAATGGCGTGGTATCAATGGACATAGACTCCGCCTTACATGTTTCATCATAAGTGACATCATCGCGGGCATGGAGTTTATGCCTGGACCTACAACTATATATACAGTTCATAACGGAAAGAGCACACCTGATCTTTGAAAACAAAAAATAAACTAACAAGCCCATATCCCAACATGGCCGACGCACCCATTAGTATAGATTGTCAAGCCTCATTTAGGAGAAGGTGATTGACTAGTCATCTAGCTGGAAAACCAAGCCAAACCAAAACCAAAAAATCAAAGAAACAATAGAATGGATAGATAGTTTGCCCCACATATTGTTTACCACAAGGACATGTGATGAGATACACCACATTCCTTGTGGTACAAGTAATAACATGTTTTATTGGATAGGTTTTGCCCGTTACATTAGACGTAAAGGTTCATGTTTTATGTTTCCCAATTTTATTAATTTCGCATACCGCACATGGCTAACAGGGGTAAAAACCCACAAGTTGTTTAAAAAAAGATGTCCGTTTGGGTGGATCTGTTATATTGAGTGCTATGTTGGCCCGCAAAGAGGGCAATCCCCCAAAAATTACCCCTGGCTTATCTGGAAATAAAGGGCCCAAAACTCGATCATTTTTCAATACTGGCCAGTGTTTTTTAAAAATCTTTTTTATTCTATAGTGTTTGTCCAGAAAAAGTTGTAATAAATGACCTCTTGAAATCCTGGGACATATTAGGTTTGATGTTATCTATTAATAAGGAGTTCCTATCAAGGTTCCTAACCAAACTTATCCCTTGGTCAAAAGTGGCTACATTGTAGCCTTTTTCTATAAATCTATCCCTCAAAAGGGGCGCTTGTGCATCAAAGTCTTCAAACATGGTGCAATTTCGCTTCAATCTAACAAATTGACTGTGAGGAACCGATTTAAGCCAACTCATATGGTGGCAATTATCGGTAGGTATATATGAATTTTGGTCGGTGGTTTTAAAAGAAGTACTAGTGACCAATCTATTATTCACAACACGAAATTCAAGATCTAAGAAGTGATTCCTCTCCTGATGGGCTTTATAGGAGAGAGTAATACCTTGATCGTTCCTTTTCATAGGAGGAGGATGTCATCTATATTCCTGGCCCAAAGGACAAGCACCGGTCGGGCACAGGCATAGACGGCGTCCTCCTCTCATTTGGCCATAAATAAATTAGCCAAACTGGGGGCAAACTTAGCCCCCTTGGCCATGCTCTTTTTCTGAATGTAAAATTGATGATTGAACCAGAAATAATTATGGGTAGTGGCAAAAGAAAGCAGGTCTAATATAAAATTACTTTGAATGCATGATAGATCAGATTCCTTAGACAGAAAATGGTGTACTGCCTCAAAACCCAAGTTGTGAGATATACAAGTGTAGAGTGATGCAACATCCACTGTTGCAAGCAAACTCCCACACAATTTAATTAAGTAGTGGAATAGTATCTTTAGTATCTTTTAGGTAAGAAGGCATTTTTTTAACCACTGGTTGTAGGAAAAAATTGATATATTTCCCAATTCTGGCTGTAACTGTGTTGATTCCACTAATGATAGGGCGACCTGGAGGATGATTGATATCCTTATATATCTTGGGTAAATAGTACATTATCGGAATGCGGGGGGCTGTAGGTACTAAAAAGGCTTTTTCTTTTTATCTAGAATTTTAGCTTTAAAACCTCTATCAATGAGAGTGGTAAGTTCTTTTTTGTAAGATAGCGTATTGTTATTTTTAATCAATCCATAAGTCTCACGGGCCCCCAACATTCGGGACATCTCTTGGAAATAGTCCACCTTATCAAGGATGACAATACCCCCACCATTATCCGCTGGGCAAATAATGAGATCTTTTTTTCACATAAAGGGGTATCCCTTGATCTGACCACTCAGGCTATAAAAAATGAGATAATCCAAAGACTATAAGTGCCGGTTCACACAGGGACAGCTTCAAAGTTGCTTGATTCTCTCCTGTTTAGAAGTCAATGTAAGTAGCCCCAAAGTAGTACAGGAACCTTTTTCTAAGTCAGAAAAACTTGAGTCGCTCCTATTAGAACGGCTCCATTGTACGAATTGTATTGGGGCGACTTCAGAGTGACTTGCATTGACTTCTATACAGAAGTCGTTTGTTTACAAGCCGAGCTGAAGTCACGCTGTACGAGGCGACTTCAAAGTCGCATGCCCCTGTGTGAACCGTCACTCCATTTAGTGGAATATTACCAGAGGTTTATCTTGAACGTTGAATGGACTGCCACCCCACTCACCCAGTTATTCTTCACCTTGTATTTGTGTTAACTGGCAGGTTTATCAAGCTGAAGCCTTTGGAAAATTGACAATTGCTTCCATCCTGGCATACGCTGACTGCTGTAAACCCATCTGGGTATACACTGATGGCAGCCTACAATGTCTAAGGTGTTCGGCATATTCCCGAAGCCTCCTGAGATACGTGATATGAGTGTTCCAGGAGACTTTTGGGCAGGACGGAGGCTTATTTTTTAAAAATCTTTTTTATGATTTGCTGAATGGATGGAAGGGGTAGCGTAATATGTATGAGAGTTGTAAAAGTGAATGAAGGTTCACTATAACTATTTAGTGACTGGCAAGGATACAAGGTGTAAGAGAAAACTGTCTGGTTTAGGAATAGTAAACTTTTGGGTGAGCTTTGCAGGTGGTTGAATAGTAAACTTTTGGGTGAGCTTTGCAGGCGATTGTTACATTGTAATACTGTATACTGTCTAATAAAAGGAAATGTCTAATATCTGCTTAGAACACCTACTTTCAGTGAAAAACCTGGAGTACAGAACATGTAAGAGAAGAAGCACAGCAACACCATTGCCACCAGGAAAACATCCAGTAACATGTTTCCTTTCCAATTCATACAGATCTAAACTTCCAAACTCAAAATGATTTTGGACTGGTTTGTATATTTAAATAGTTGGAAATACAGTTAAAGTGATTGTAAAGGCTCATTTTTTTTTTATAACAAACTTGTTATACTTACCTCCTCTATGCAGTGGGTTTGGCACAGAGCAGCCTGGATCCTCCTCTTCTCGGGTCCCTCTTTGCTGCTTCCCCTCCCTCCTATTGAGTGCCCCCACAGCCCAGCAGCTTGCTACAGGGCGCACCCGAGCCCAGTCACAGCTCAGTGTATCCATTCAGACCTGACTCGGCCCGCCCCGCCCCCTCTCTCCCCTAATTGGCTGACTGACTTTGATTGACAACCACGGGAGCCAATAGCGCCACGGCTGTGTCTTAGCCAATCAGGGGAAGTGTCCTGGATGGCTAAGACACTCGTGGACATCTCTGGAAAGAGAAGGGACTCAGGTAAGTAACTAGGGTTCGCTGGAGAGGCTGCTATACACAAAAGGTTTTTTATCTTAATGCATAGAATGCATTAAGATAAAAAAACCTTCTACCTTTACAACTCATTTAAATACAGTTACATTTTGTTCAGAAAACTATGTCTAGAATTCTCTTCTCCAAGCTTTACTTTGGCACACCTGATAGACACAGTGTGGGTAATTTACAACAAAGTTACATAATTTGTAAGGTTGATTAAAGACACCAGTCTATCCAGTTCAACCTGTGTCTATGTGTGTGTATGTATTGATGTTACTACCATTTCCCATATCCCCGTATTCTGTGTTCATGTGACACCACCAACTGTGGAAAGGAATTCTACATCCTTACTGCTCTAAAAAACCCTTACATAGCTTAAGCTTACACTCGTCCAACTTCATTGAGTGGCCTTGTGTCTTCTTAAAGCGGAGGTCTGCCGCCCTTTTGATAATTGAAAGTCAGAAGCTACACATATAGTAGGTGCTGACTTTTAACTTTAGGACATTTGTCCTGGAGTCCAGCAATGTCAGCACCGCCGCCAATCTTTGGATTGGCTGGTCGGGTGCAGCCGCAGCCATTGCGGGTAAGGGAACCCGGCAGTGGAGCCTTTTGGCTTCCCCGCTGGGCCCCTACTGCATATGCATGAAGCGCGCTGTGCTCTGTCAGGGAGGAGGGAGGAAGAGGCAGCTGGGCTGCTGATGTAATTTGCTGCGGCACGGGCTCCTGGAAGTGGGGACAAGATACCTGTCAAAGACAGGTATCCTCTCCCCCCTCCCCCCAAAAGGTGCCAAATGTGACACCTGAAGGGGGGGGGAATCCAATGAGTGGAAGTTCCAAATGTGGGTGGAACTCCACTTTAACCACTTGCCTTCTGGTCACAGTACATTTACTGCAGCAGGGCGGCACAGGCAGGCTGGATCACATCCATGTATGTCACCCAGCCTGTTTCAGGTTAGGGGCACGCTCATGCATCCCCCCTGCTAATCCACGCTGTTGCTGGCTATAGCTGGATTTTTTCAGTAGTATTTGCCTTGGTTATTTGACAAATTATATTATTGTTCATTATTTGCACATAGATTAGAGCGGTTGTTTGCACTAATTATACTTCACATATATTCAAATCAAAAACTGTGTCTGTCTTCATTTCAGGCTGCAAAGCAACAAAATGTGATTATTTTAAAGGGAGGTGATTCATTTCTATACTCACTGTATATACCATAGTTTGTGGACCCTATAACTTTCGCACAAACCAATTAATTTACACTTGTTGGGATTATTTTTTACCAAAGACATATGGCAGAATACATTTTGGCCTAAATATATGAAGAATTTTTTTTTATTATTATTTTTTAATTGGATATGCTTTATAATAGAAATTAGAAAATATCTTTTTTTTTTCTCCCTGTTGTCACACATCAACTTCAGGGGGGCATGGTTGGTGACTAGCCTAAACAACCTTCCTAAAAAGGTAGTACTTCAGCCCCTCTAAGGCCCACTTGATAGCCAGGCACTCCTTTCCACAATGTAGTCTGCAACAAATGCATCGCTCAAAACACCAGGAGCTGAAAATGCAATGTAGGATTGTGCACACCTGAGTCAGGTGCTCTGGCTCGGGATGTTCCTCCCTCATCCAGTTATTTTTACTGGTATGGAATAAAATATTTGAAGACCGCATTTTTGGAGTGCCGGCTCATCTGCTGTTTTCCACTCCTTTTCACAATGGCATAGTTCCTCTCATGCCTGTTAAGCTTCCTGCTTAAGTAAACAACTGGGTGCTCCTCACCATCTCTGATCTGGGACAGAACAGCACCTAGTCCCACCTCAGAGGTGTATGTCTGTACAACTAAGTCCTTTGTGAAGTTCGGGGTCACGAGCACCGGTTGTGCACAAAGGGCCTGTTTCAACTTCTGGAATGCCTTCTCGGTTAAGGGATTCCACTTAGCCATGCCCGACCCTCTCCCCTTCGTCAGATCGGTCAGAGGGACGGCAATGGTGGCAAAGTTGGATATGAACCGCCTGTAATCCCCAGGAAAGCACAAACCTGTTCTTTATTCACCGGTTGGAGCCATTTTTGAATTGCCCGATCTTATGGGTCTGGGGCTTGATCAGTCCCTGACCAATAACATACCCAAGGTATTTGGCCTCCTCCAGGCCTATGGTGCACTTTTTTGGGTTGGCTGTTAAACCTGCCACCCTAAGAGAATCTATGACTGCTTGTACTGAGGGCAGATGCAAATCCCAATCTGGACTGTGGATGACCACATTATCCAAATAGGCGGCTGCATAGGGGCGATGCGGCCTCAAGGTTTTATCCATCATTCTCTGGAAGGATGCAGGGGCCCCATGCAAACCAAACAGCATTCGCTTGTACTGGAAGGACCCCTCGGGGGTAGAAAAGGCCGTTTTTCTTCCTTTGCTGACTCCGTTAGGGGGATCTGCCAGTAGCCCTTAGTTAGGGTTGTTGTGTACTGGGCACCTCCCAACCTGTCCACAAGTTTGTCAACCTGCGGCATCAGGTATGCATCAAACTTAGACATGTTATTTAGTTTCCTGAAATCAGTACAGAACCTGATGCAGATCAGGCTTTGGGATCAGCACCCTGGTGCTCACACAAGTAACAGGCGCACAACCCAAGTGCCCTAAACACCACACAAAGGTATATAGGCACATAGTAAAAGATAAATAGTACCAAAGGGCTAAAACTATAGCCGGAATATGCAAACAAATTTCAATAGGATTGTCCATATATAGTCCATTACAATCCCAACACAAAGGGCAGCCTCGATAAGAAACTGAAGCCAGGTCCACAGAAGCTCAAACAACAAGGAGAGAGGCGCCTCTAAGTGTAGAATTGACAACTTTTATTATTAAAATATCCAGATGGCAACTCAAAATTTGGTGGATAAAAAAGGCACACAAATAAATCGGTGCTTACCTGTGTTCCTGTCAGAGTATGGGATGCCTGTGCTCATCGCTGACATACCGACTTATTGATGTGCTTTTTTTATCCACCAAATTGTGAGTTGCCTTCTGGATATTTTAATAATACAAATTGTCAATTCTACACTTAGAGGCGCCACTCTCCTTGTTGTTTCAGCACTATAGGGCTCGACCAGGCGCTGTGGGACTCCTCTATCACGTCTAACTCCAACATGGTTTTTATTTCCTTTGCCACCCCCTCCTGTCTAGCCTCAGGTATTCGGTAGGGTTTTACATTTACGCGGACCCTGGTTCCGTAATTATATCATGTTGTAGCGCGGTGGTCAGTCCGGGTAGGGGAGAGAAAAAAAATCTCTATTTTTACTGATAAATTCCTTAACATCATTTTGTTGCGTCAGTAACAAGGACGTCCGGAGTCATGGATAACCTGTCCTCTTGAGGAGTGGGCACTGCCAATAAAGTCTCTCTGTCTTTGCACGGTTTTAAGAGATTCACATGGTAAATTTGCTTGGGTTTCCTTTTCCCTGGCTGGTAAACTTTGTAGTTCACTTCCCCTACTCTTTCTCTGATCACAAAGGAACCCTGCCACTTTGCTAGGAATTTACTTTCAACCGTGGGGACTAGCACCAGCACTCTGGGGTTGAAAGTCTGGGTTTTGGCAAGCCGATTATAAACCCTTCTCTGAGCTTCCTGGGCTCGCTCCATGTGTTCTTCCACCAGGGGCAGGACTGCTGCGATTCGATCCTGCATCACGGAAATATGCTCGATGAAGCTCCTATATGGGGTGGGCTCTCCTTCCCATGTGTCTTTTGCGACATCTAGCAGCCCCCTGGGATGTCTACCATACAAGAGTTCAAAGGGGGAATACCCCACAGACGCTTGCAGAACCTCTCGTATGGCAAACATGAGATACGGCAACAACATATCCCAATCTCTCCCATCTTTTTCCCCTACCTTTTTCAACATGCTTTTGAGCGTTTTATTAAACCTCTCCACAAGTCCATCCGTTTGGGGGTGGTAGACTGAGGTATGGAGATGGGAGATTTTATACAACCTGCACAATTCCTTGGTTACATGGGACATAAACGGGGTGCCCTGATCTGTTAAGACCTCTTTAGGGATCCCCACCTGAATAAACACCTGGACCAACTCCCTGGCGATAGTCTTAGTGGAGGTGTTCCTCAAGGGTATAGCTTCCGGATAGCGGGTTTCGTAATCTAGTATTACCAGGATGTGCTGGTGTCCCTGGGCAGACTTTACTATGGGTCCCACTAGATCAATGCCAATTCTTTTGAAAGGCACTTCAATTATGGGCAGTGGAAGAAGTGGACTACGAAAATGGAGTGAGGGCACAGAGAGTTGACACTCAAGGCAGGATTCACAATACTCTCTGAGATCTGCATGCAAACTGGGCCAGAATAATCTCTGGGTTATTCTCTCCCTGGTCTTATCCATACCCAGATATCCCCCCATTACATGTCCATGGGCTAGATCTAGCACTATTCTGTGAAAGGGTTTGGGAACCACTAGCTGTTCCATCTCCTCCTCCCTTCGTTTCTTCACCTGATACAACAAATTCTTTTTAAGAGCCATGTAGGGAAAAGACACCCCCAAATTAGGGTCCGCAGGTTCCCCATTGATCACCTTCATGTTTTCTCTGGCTCTAAGGAGAGTGACATCCCGTAGATGCTCTGCACAAAAGTCCTCTCTCTGGACCTCTAAGTCAGGTACTACATTCTGCTCACTCTCACAGTCAGGGTCAGAGACATTTTCTGGATCATTAGCCCTCAGTGGGAGCTGTCTTCCTGCACGAGATGCACGCCGAAGCACGCCCCATTCTCACCGCAGTTGTTTCAAATTGTTCGTTGATGCTTTTTATCTTCCAATGTAATGTGAGTACATACAATAAATTTAATGGTTATTTGACGGGCTTCACTATGTTGGTTCATTCATCGCATCCCTATTAATCTGGCGATATTGGTGGAGACCGTATGGAGGCGTATGTTGCATAGTGGAGGAGGTTGTGTCCTGGAGCTAGAGGTTATCACATGCGCTAGCTTTGAGGGAATCCTACCATCTGATGACTAACAATTGGCGGATGCTTTGATCCAGGGTTTTACATGTACCTCATGCGCTACCTCTGAGATGATCTTGTAAGGGGATTGGCTACTCACGTGGTGTGGTGTGCTCTCTTCTTGCACGGAAAGGCTGCTGGAATCTAAATCTTCTCTTCATTTCAGCATGATACATCAATTGTCTTTCTAGCGCTGCATATTGGACTATATGTTATTCTGATATGTCATCCACAGGTGTCATCTTCTGCACATGGTAAGAGGTGCGTACCAACTTTGGTTCCACTGTCACCGGAGGTGTGGGGCCCTTCTTTAATTCCAAAAGGGCCTCTGCAAATTGGTGATTCATCTCCTGTTGTGCCGCTATAAAAACTATTGTTTTTAATCCAAAATATTTGTACTTTGTATATTGTTTGTTTCAATAAATTGTTATATTTTATTTATATTTGTCTCTCATCCCTGGGTACCGAGATAGTCCATGCTGTCCAATTTGGGTTAATGGTCTGCGACTGGGGCAGTCCCAACCCTCCTTTCTCTACAGATGGGAACATGTGTAGATTGCTTAAGAGTTTGTTAGAGCTTGTGCATGTGACATTTTGCTGTTTCTCAGACTAGCCTTAGTTGCCTACCTTGCTTGTCCTTACTTCATGTATACTCCCTCTGGAATGATTTTTCCTTTAAATTGCTAAGTTTTTTACTGCCCATTCTGGTTTGGATATTAAAGAGGAAATTTGCCCACTGGGCCTATGGGTCCAAATTTTTCCAACGATCAAGGAGCCTTCCCTAGATTTTAGAAAATCATGGGAAAAAACCCTGACTACATGTAGTTTGGAAATGATGACCCAGCTTATCTCACAATACAATCTTGATATGATTACCCTAGACCAATTTAGAGAGAGAACTTACTGAGAGACCTAAACATTTTACAATGAAAGAATTTAGAAGAGCCCTCCGTGATAGAGTTGAGCGAACACCTGGAAGTTCGGGTTCTGCTGGTCCGTCCGAACTTCGGGACAAAGTCCGGGTCCGGGTCCGGACGGAACCCGAACGATCGCACGGACAACGGCAGGCCTGGGCCTGGGCCTGAAACAGGGCTTCAAGCCTGCCTGGTCGTCTTGGGCTTGAAGGTCCACAAGCGAGTTGAGATAGTGCCTCCCGAGAAGATTTAAGAAAGTAACATTTTACAAATCCAGAGAGTCATTCAAGAGAGAGATTTAACCAGATCCCATTAGTATAGTTCTAACATAACACTCTATTCGACCCAGTAGTAAAGGTTTGATGTACATCAGTCCCAAAAAAGGGTACTAAAAGATTTTAGATCCCTTCCGAGGAACTAGCAACCTTTTTAAACCTGGGTATCCGGGTCACCCGTTTAAAGGAGAAATTATAGGTTTGGTCTTA
>BLSH010336072.1:347666-358963 GCA_018402905.1 Glandirana rugosa | reverse complement strand
TCTTCTGATTGGCTCAGTGACTGTGATTGACAGCAGTGTGAGCCAATGGCTCCCGCTGCTGCCAAAAGCCAATCAGGAGTGTGAGACCCCAGACAGCCAAGGCTCTCGTGGACATCGCTGGATCCCGAGGTGGCTCGGGTAAGAATTAGGTGGGGTGGGGGGGGGGGGTTTCATGCATAGAATGCATTAAGATAAAAAGTCTTGTGCCTTTACAACCTCTTTAACAAAGAATGTGCTGTACTTAGAATGCAGTAGTCAGGTGTAAGAAATGTAAAACACAGTGAGGGGAATTTATCAAAACTGGCGCAGTCAGAATTCGGAAAAGCTGTGCATGGCAGCCAATCAGCTTCTATCTTCAGCTTTGAAAAAGAAAGCTATGAGGTGATTGGTTGCCATGCACAGCTGTTCCAAATTCTGTCTGCTCTAGTTTTGATAAATTCCCCTAAGGGCTCATTCAGACAGGCGCTGAGACAGGTCCTGTATGCTGAGCCACTTTTTGCTGCATCTGCATCCACCAGAGAGCTTCACCTATAGAAGTGGGTGCACAGATCCAAATGCAGATGCTGTGCGTTCGGATACATGCATCCCTTCCTGTCTGCATGTCAAATTTTGACATTTGACTATGTCCATGCAGCTGCTGCATCCCAATTGACGTTGACTGGACCGCATGCATAAGAATGCACAGAACACCAAGTATCTCCACACGGTACACGGCCATCGCACTGGGCATGGACTCATATGCTCCATGTGAATAATGCCTGATTGTCATGTGGGCCAGATAGCAGGAAAGGGGAGATGTTGGGTAACTAAAAGAGAAGTGTGGGAATATTATTTATGAATCATACTTATCTAGGTAGATGCTGCATCTTTCCCCCGCTGGCTCTAAGGCTGAGACCCGAGTAATCAAACAGCCGATCACTCAGTTCTCCCTGAGCAGAGAGCTGGTCTTTGGCTCTGCTCTCACCCCCCCCCCCCAGTGCTCACGGAAACACTGGGCTGTGGAGGGGGCGGAAGTGGCCGGCTCAGGTTCACATCGGCTCGCTGAGAGGCTGAGCTGGGTGCTGGCCCAGGCATGTGAGCAGATCCTAACTATATGGTTACAATCTTTCCCCAAACCGGGACCGACTCTGTGACATCAGCCGAGAGCGGATTTAAGCCCTCTCTTAGCTGAAAATGGGTAAAAGGAGTGCAAGACAATCTGCACTGATGTGATCAACAGGAGGAGTACAACCAAACAGGCTTTGGCTTTACTTCTCCTTTAATAAATCTATCACACGACATGTCCCCATTTATGTTGTGAACTCACCCTCCAGGGCCCAGGCTTTAAATCCAAGCTCTTTCTCCCTGAAGCTGGAAGGTCCTTCAGGCACCCTCTTTCCTACTCCAGACACCTTCTGTCCTAGTCCAGGCCCTCCAGACACCCCCTCTCTTAATCTGGGACCTCCAGGCAACCCCTCACCTAGTTCAGTATCTCAGGTGTACCCCCCCATCCAGAGGCCTTTGCCACACCAACCACCATTTCCTAGTCAATGGCCTCCTCTGCACCCACCCCCCTAGTCCAGAGCCCCCTCTGCACTCCTCTTCTAGTCCAAGCCCTCCTTTACAGCCCATTCAGGCGTTCATTCAAATGCTCGAACATTCAAGATTCGGTCCAAACTTATGTTCTAACTAAATCTTAAGCACATCCAATATTTCTGAGTTAAAAGTTCTGCAACTAAAAGTGAGAGAGCAATAACTAAGTAAGTACTTGCAAACTATTGTTTGTACAGATACTCAAACATGTTATGAGAAATATTTTTGCTAAGACTTTATATAAGTTATAAAGCATAATAAATTGCAGTTTCAGGTAAGGTAGTGCTATAACATTAATTTTCAAACAAATAATTTGCAAAAAGAGAAATAATAACACCTAGGTGTTGATTTACTAGAGCTGGAGAGTGCAAACACGGGTGCAGCTGTGCATGCTAGCCAATCAGCTTCTAACCTCAGCTTGTTCAATCAAGCTTTGACAATAAAACCTTGAAGCTGATTGGTTTCTGTGTGGAGCTGCACCAAATTTTGCACTTTCAAGCTTTAGTAAATCAACCCCCTAGTGCACACATGTGATTTATGGTAATCAATAATGTTCAAAAAAAAATTATTAAAAAAGGACTCTTCATTCCACTCCCCACAGGATTACACACTCACCAAATTATAATGCCTCTCATTTTCATGATAGGCAAATTGCTCTTTCAATTGTGCACCATTTGTCAATTACCAGCTGGGTCATCCGCTCCTCCTCCCTGCTTTAAAAAGATAATGAATAACAAGCAGAACTTTATTCTCTTCACCAACAGTTGACGCCTTTTGTTAACAACTATGTTAATATTCAGTGCCGAATCAAGATTCTTTGATGTGTAAAAGTCCAACAGAACCTGCTCCTCCAGAGCCTTCCCCTGGCACAGGCGGCAATAGGTAACCCAAGACGAGGGGAAAGCAAATCTGGGGAAGCCAGGATGTTGATGGTGAGATTCCCTCCCCCAACTGGTAGTTTCCTTTGCTTCTCCAGCCAAGTGACTCTCTTCTCCCCACCCCAAGTCTATCCGGGACCGTGGACCAGTTCAACTCATTCAGCTCATCTCCCAGCCTCAGCCGACCCAGCACCACTGAGCTGGATGAGCCAGCTGGTGATTGAAAAGTGGTACACAATTCAAAGCGCAGTTTGCCTATCATGAAAATGGAAGGCAATATAACTTGGTTAGTGTGTAATCCTGCGAGGAGTACCATTCACAATATCATGAGCTGGAGTGTGCAGAAGAATTTAATGCATGAAGAGTTGCTTTATTTCAGTTCTTTTTGGACATTGTTGACTACTATACAATAAATAACACGTGGACACTGGGTGTCTTAATTTCTCTTTTTGCATATTATTTGTTTGAACATTAATTTTATAGCATTACCTTACCTAAGAGTGCAAATATTTTTGGGTTTATTCTTTATGATTTCATACTGTTTATGGTGGTAGCAATAACTTTCTACTCTTTCAGTAGGTCTTCATTTAAACTTATTTTATGTCTTTTTGTTCTTCATTTAAACTTATTTTAATGCCTTTTTGTACAATCTTTATAACTAAATTTAGTCTTTTCGCAACCACCTTTGTGTGCCTTTAGGTATTGACAGCCACTGTTTGATCTTAGTGATTTCTCTAGTGCTAGAGAAAGACAGAATTGTCAGATCAAGCCACAGGCCCTCAGGCTGCTACTATCAAGGAAACATTCATCAAATCTAAGTTCTCCACAACCATGGAAGACAGAAGTGGCACATGGTAGGTCTTTCTGACATTTAGACACTTATAGAAAGCAACTAATATTTCAGCAGCAATTATGAAACATCTAGCCTCCTACATAGACCCATTTCTAAGCTTAAAATTACATGAATCTCTCCATTTTTAAACATTTTCAGCAACTTATTTTTTTATGTAATGTTTATTTAAGGTACATTTTCATACAAAAAGAAAAAGAAAGCGACACATGTCACATAGCAAATGTAAACAGGGCTATTCATAGAGAAAGAAGAAAAAACAAAAAAAGGGGGAGAAGAACATTAAAAAAAAAAACAAAGTTAAGGTGCAAACCTAAGTTTACCAGGTACCATAGCCTTTACATCCAACCTGGGTATTTCAGGGTGCTTAAGTTGTAACCGAGGATTAAGGCTGTAAGTCCACGGAAGGAGTGCCAGCCCAAGCCGATGGGTCATCCTACCACGAGAGGCAACCCAGTGGAAGTAAACTGACGGGAATCGCAACCTGGAACTTCAGCCAGCATGCCTGTGCGCGGGTGGGAGCGTGCGTGCAGGTGTGCGCGTGCCACCAATGGCGCCAAACAGCCTATTTGAACGGCCAGCACCAGGTGGCAGGTGCTGTCCGTTCTACAGCGTTCCTGTTACCTGTGACCCCTGCGATTTGCTCTGAGAGACTTCCTGTTACCTATGACCCCGGCTTCCTTTTGATTCAGCTTGTTATCTGCCTGTACCGACACCGGCCTGTCTAAGACTTCTCTCCAGCCTGCTCCCTATGTACTTCTGCTGCCCGCGTGTTGCCGACCCTGCATGTACCCGACTATCCACCTGCCTGACCTATCTGTACCACACTGCCAGCCTGCTACTGACCCAGCCTGCATCACCACTCTTCTGTCTGCACGAGCCTCCAGTGGACCTTCACCGGCCATCCCTGACCAAGTCCAGCCCTCGTGCCCCCCTGTGCTCCAGAGCTCCCTGTTCACTCTATCAGGGGTTCCTGAACCAGGGCCGTGAGAGAGGCTGCCCCCTGCATAAGTCAGACTCTACCATCAGGTACATGACAGTAAGAGAACTTTTGGCGATTAAATCGGCTCTGGAGGAATGGCGGTACCTCCTGGAGGGAGCTTCACACCCTTATTTGGTTTTCACTGACCATAAGAACTTGAAAACCTGTGAACCGCAAAGAGTCTCAAAACCCGCCAGGCTAGGTGGGTACTGTTCTTTTCCCGCTTCCTACTGCACATAACATACAGGCCTGGGTCCAAGAACGTGAAGCCAGATGCTTTGTACAGGATTTTCCACGAATCAGGAGATCCTTCTCCTGCAGACACAATCCTGCCTGCTCATAGTTTCCTACTGACCCAAGAAGATCTTCTCACCCGGATCAGACGGTCCTTAGCCGGTCTCACTGTACCTACAGACTCTGGACTTATTATGAAAGATGAGCTGTGGTGGTTGGGTACCCAACTCTTCGTCCCTCGGGAGCTGCCATGATCTCAAATTGGCTGGACACTTTGGCAGCCTCAAGACAGCAGAGCTGCTTTCACGCTCGTTCTGGTGGCCTCGCATGAACGAAAACTGCAGAGAGCATGTGGGTGCTTGCCCCACCTGTGCCAAAAAACAAAACAGAAAGGTCTGTTAAACCTGCTGCCTATCCCGGAACGACCCTGGTCCCAAATTTCTATGGACTTTATAATCAAACTGCCCCCATCTGCAGGCTTCAATACTATCCTTGCGGTAGTAGATCGCCTCACCAGGATGGCTTGCTTTGTGTCCATGAAGGGCACTCCTTTGGCAATAGAGATGGCAGAAACATTCATAAGGGAGGTGGTCCGCCTCCATGCAATCCCCATCAATATAGTATTGGACTGGGGGGTGTAATTCACATCCCATTTCTGGAGATCCCTATGCTCTTCTCTGGGAATTGACCTAGCTTTTTCTTCAGCCTATCACCCACAGTCAAATGATCAAACAGAGAGGACCAACCAGACCCTCGAGCAGTACCGCCACTGCAACTCCTCATTTTCCCAAGACTAATGGGTCTCCCTGCTACCAGTAGCCAAATTTACCTATAACAATTCAGTCCATTCTGCCATCAAGCGATCTCCGTTCTGGGCGAATCTCGGCTACCATCCCACATTCTTACCCAACCTGCTGACAGAAAGTGCGGTGCCTCCCGTACAGGAAATCACCCAGTTCCTGAAAAAGAACAATACGCTCCTACAAGAAACCCTTTCTCAGACCCAGGAACTCAACAAAAGGAACTTTGACAAAGGGAGACAAGGAGAATTGGATCTACAACCAGGTCAACGGGTCTGGTTGTCAACCAAAAACCAGAGGTTATCCTGTCCCTCCAAAAAGTTAGGGCCAAAATACATCGGGCCCCTTCTGGTGAAAAGGAAAATCAATAGGGTGGCATATGAACTTGACCTACCTCCTTCGCTTCATGTCCACCCAGTATTTCATGTGAACCTGCTCAAACCAGTGGCTAAGGATGTTTTCCCTGGGCAGAAGATGGCCACACCAAAACTGGTCTTAGAGGAGGAGTTTGAGGTGGAAACCATCCTAGACTGCAGAAGAAGAGGGGGCGTTATCCAATTTCTGGTGAAATGGAAGGGGTACGGGCTGGAAGAAAAGCTCTTGGGAGCCAGAAAGCAACCTGCACACCGAAGAGTTAATCAAAACCTTCTGGAAGAACCATCCAGCTAATAGGGCCCAATGGGGAATCCAGAGGCTGCCCCTTGGGGGGGGGGCAATATCAGGAATCACAACCTGAAACTTCAGCCGGCGTGCCTGTGCGCAGGCGCACGCGGGAGCGCGTGTGCACGCGGCAGGTGCGCACATGTGTGCGTGCACGGCATGTGCGCACCGCCAATGGTGCCAAACAGCCTATTTGAATGCCCAGCACCAGGTGGCAGGTGCTGTCCAATCTGCAGCGTTCCTGTTACCTGTGACCATTGTGATTTGCTCTGAGAGACTTCCAGCAGGGTCCGAGATGTGAGGCCGCCATGTCGCCCTAACACTAAAGAAGTGCTCCCGTCGGTCCTTACATGCTGCCACCCACTCCTTCGCATCCAGGATTTCATTCATATTCCTGATACAGTCCTCCCTATTGGGAACCTGAGCCCTTTTCCAGTAAATATGAATCAGTCTCTTAGCCACATTTAAAAGGTGCGGTAGGGCACTTTGCTTATAATGACTAAGTGGTAGGGTTGGAATATGGAGCAGGAAGTGAACCGGGGACAATGGGATATCTACATCCAAAATGGCTTTTATATGATTTTTAATATCTGACCAAAAATGACAAATTGCGGGACACTCCCACCACAAGTGCAGTTCAGCAACATATTTAATCACTTACTGAGTATGCTTATAATTCTTGCCTATGTTTGAGTTTAAGCTGGTGCCATGATTACTGGCTCAGGTTTCTTTTTCAGGGTGGCTTCTTTCTCTTGCAAGTCCTATGGAGCCACCCTTGCATGTAGGGATCCGAGCTGCATCTCCCTACACTGCATGCTTCAATAGAAAGATACAGCCTAGTATTGCTGGATACTGCCTTGTCTCCTGTTAACTAATTCCTGTGAAGATCAGGAGTTTAGGAAAGCAGCATTCTGAGAGCAGGAGCAAGGAGTACTTGGGTAAGAATTTTAGCAAATAATTTACTGGAAAACGTTTATTCTATTGTCATCAATATGTTAAGTTAAAAAATAAAACTCTGAGGGATTGCTACAACTTTAAGCTTAAAGTGACATTATCATTTTAACAAATAAATCAAGCTGTTGTCTAGTATAATGTGTATGCACCCAGAAGTGCCAGCACATACTTGCAGAAGATTACCCCCACTCTGCCTGAATGCCAGAACATTATTCTGGGGTTTAGATCCAACACCTCCTAGTAGTGTCAGAGCCGACCTATTAGACCAGCACTATGACAGGTTGCATCACTGACCAATATAAATGTAATGGCAAGCACAAAGTTTCTCTGACTATAATGTTAATTGCCTCTAGATGGCGCATGTGTGCTTTTCATTTATTTCTACCATCATGCATTATTACAGCTCACTTCCTGTTTTTTCCCTGCAACTGAACTGCCATTACAATAAATGTAGCATTGAGGCTCAGTGGAGAGATGGAAAGTTGCATCGGCACTTCTAGATGCCTTTTAAAGTGACATAACTACTTCAAAGGATAACTGGACTTCAGCCACGTCCCGCCCAGGGTTTGTAGAATAAAGCTGATCAACCCCCCCCCCCCAATACAAGCTAATAAAAAAACCATAATACAACTATTCTACTTTTATTACATACACTTTTTTAGCCCCAGTGATATCAGTTATGTAAATATCAAAATGCCTTGATGGGTGGATGTCAGTTTTGGGGAGTGGACATTCCTAGGTATGCTGCATTTTCACACAGACTGCCCTAGGTAATGTCCACATGTGATGCTGAGCCCCCATGACAATGTATTTTGGGGTAGCGGCAAACAAACCTGGCCCCCTCACTCACACTTCCCCCGGCACTCGCTTGATCGATTGGGAAGGCGGCGATCCACTCGCACTAACGCCCTTCGCTCGGTCGAACGATCAGGAAGGCGGTGATCCATGGCCTTACCTTATGCTGCGGTAGAGGTGTGGGGAGAAGGACGATGACAAGGTGGTACAGGGGCCATTGCTTTTCCTCCTGTCCGAACAGGAAGTGGGTCCTGAAACCCGATTAGCTGGGAGTCCTAAGACTCCCTGGCCAATCGGGTCTCAGGACCCGCTTACTGATTGGCCAGGAGGAGAAGCAGGAAGACATTAGCGAATATTAATTTGCTAATGTCACACAGGTGGGTGGTCTCAGGACCACATTGAAATCCATGCGTCCAGCACCTTGCATGGAGATTAGGGGCCTGGCGCATGGAGGAAAGCTCTAGATCAGTGGTTCTCAACTCCGGTCCTCGGGACCCACTAACAGGCCAGGTTTGCAGGATAACTGAAATACATCACAGGTGATCTCATTTGCTGTTCAGTGATTGCAGTATTCTAGTCTGCATCTCCCCAAGGCAATACTTAAAATCCGGCCTTTTAGTGAGTCCCGAGGACCGGAGTTGAGAACCACTGCTCTAGATGATGCAGGAAGTCCTCCATCCAGGAAAAGAGGGGGGATTTATCTGACTTGCTAAAGCTTCAAATGCACACTAAGAAGCTCACAGTGTGTTTTTTAGTAACTAGTAACACCCACTCTTATAGATAATATATGCCTGAATTTATGGAAATGTACTGAATATTGCCGCTAAGCATAAATTCCTTTTCATTTTGTTTTTCCTCAATTTTGACTCACTGCCTGGAAAAAATGGATACTGGTCTCCTAGAAGCACATGTTACAGATGTTCTTATATTGTGCTTTGCAGCAAAGACACCAGAAGTTCTTGCCTACACATAATTCCACTTTCTAGCCCATTCTTTCCAATGATTCAAATTTCAGCAGCTAAGATATTGAAGATGGGAAATGTTGAAGGTAAAGTGGAAATGTAATCATTTTTATGTCCACCTGCAAAAAGAAAAATAACTTCCAAGTAGCAATTCCAAACCCATGTAACTGACATTAGGAAGAGAGACAACTATGCTGTCTATATTAAGAGCTAATTTACAAGATGGATTTCTCCCATCTGGGTTCAGACGTAAAAGAAAATGTAGGATGTGTAGAACTACATAAGTTTTACAGTATACAGGCAGGTCAGTTGGGAACAGACCACAAATCATAATGATAAATATTTTCACACTGGGTAGGTTTTGTCCTTCATTGCTAGACAAGTGAATCAGTCTCAATGTGTCTGCATTCTGAACAAATCTATATACAGTTGTGCTCAAAAATTTGCCCACCCTGGCAGAAATTGTGAAATTTTGGCATTTTTATTGAAAATATGACTAATCATGCCAAAAAATGTCTTTCAAGGATAGTGATCATGTGAAGCCATTTATTATGACATAGTTTTTTGGCTCCTTTTAAAATCCTAATGATAACAGAAATCACCCAAATGGCCCAGATGAAAAGTTTATATACCCTGGAATGTTTGGCCTTGGTACAGACACAGAAGGTGGCACACACAGGTTAAAATGGCTATTAAAGGTTAATTTCCCACATTTGTGGCTTTTTAAATTGCAATTAGTGTCTGTGTATAAATAGTCAATGAGTTTGTTAGCTCTCACATGGATGCACTAAGCAGGTTAGATACTAAGCCATGGGGAGCAGAAAAGAACAGTCAAAAGACCCGCGTAACAAGGTAATGAAACTTTACAAAAATCGAAAAGGATATAAAAAGATAACCAAAGCCTTGAATATGCCAGTCAGCACTCTTCAATCATTTAATAAGAAGTGGAAAATTTGGGGATCTCTTGATACCAAGCCAAGGTCAGATAGATCAAGAAAGATTTCAGCCACAACTGCCACAAGAATTGTTAGGGATACAAAGTGGTTGTTTTTAAGGAGCATAATACGATGATACTTGAACAAAAAAAAGCTGCATGGCCAAGTTGCCAGAAAGAAGCCTTTACTGCACAAGTTGCAAAAAAAAGCATGGTTACAATATGCCCAACAACACCTTGACATGCCTCATTGGGCTTTTCTGTGGCATTGTAAAGGTTTCCGTCTGGTAACTCAACCACACAGCTCTTTTTTGTTCATGTATTGTTGAATTGTGCTCCTTAAAAACAACCAGGCCCTCTTTTTGGAGAGCAGCCTGTATTTCTCCTGAGGTTACCTGTGGGTTTTTCTTTGTATCCTGGGCAATTCTTCCGCCGGATGTGGCTGCAATCTTTCTTGGTCTACCTGACCTTGGCTTGGTATCAAAAGAGCCCAGAATTTTCCACTTCTTAAAAGAAGATTAAACAGTACTGACTGGCATATTCAAGGCTTTAGGTATCTTTTTATATCCTTCTCCATCTTTATAAAGTTCCATTACTTTGTTACACAGGTCTTTTGACTGTTCTTTTCTACCTCCTCATGGCTAGGTGTCTAGCCTGCTTAGGGCATCCAAGTGAGAGCTAGTAATCATTGATTATTTATACACAGACACTAATTGTGATTTAAAAAGCCACAAATGTGAGAAATTAACCTTTAATTGCCATTTTAACCTGTGTGTGCCACTTTCTGTGTCTGTACCAAGGCCAAATATCCCAGGGTGTGTAAACTTTTTATCAGAGCCATTTGGGTGATTTCTGTTATCATTATGATTTAAAAAGGATCCAAGGACTTCCGGTTCCGGCGCTGCATGGACAGGAGCTGAGAAGACTGAGCTCCGCTCCCCTGCCGCAGACATCGGCTCCTAAAGCAGCAACAACCAGGAGGATCGACCCCCCCCAGCCTCCCAACCACCCCCAGGCACCGGATGGATCGTTTTGTGGAGCGATCGGCTCCACGCATACAGCCCGCTCCGCAACCACAGGGAGGAGAATCGCCGCACGCCGCAGCCATCATGGCCGCCGGCCCTCAGGTACCCTCGTATGCGGCCAAACTAGCGGCCCCCCCTCCAACATCCACTGATAGCACGGGTGCCCACACTCCCCACAATCCGCCAACACCCACCGCATCTGACCCAGCTTCACCAGCCAGCATCGCTCAGGCAGTTGTACTGCTAATACAGCCGATAATCACAGAGGCAGTGGATGCAGCTATACTCAAAGGCAACCTCACATTAACAAGGTCCGGAAACTCATATCGACGTAGGTGACGGAGACACTAATAGCCGACATAATCGTCATGTTGACGGACTCGCTACGACCGACCACTTCGACCCAGTCTACGCCACCCACAACCGCCTAACACCCCTCACACCCGTGGGCACGATAGTCACCTACAACCTCCCCCCCGGCGATCAAACCGGCGTATGCTCCCATGGACTCCCGGCCGCCGGTACTACCGACGCCGCACGCCGCTAAGAGGAGGGACACCAACGCCTCGCCCGACATACGCACCTCGGCTAGCGAGGTGTTTTGCTAGGTAGGCCACGGACCCCCACCAACCCTCCGACCCCCCCCAGCTA
>BLSH010336072.1:319814-331352 GCA_018402905.1 Glandirana rugosa | reverse complement strand
GAATAAACATTTAGACCGGACTCACACAGCCATTCATATACTTCTTTTTTTGAATAGGCCTCAATACAAAAAAAAACCATGTTGGCTACCTCCTCCTTCTCCTCTACCACCGCCACTTCCACCTACACTGCCACGGTCACGGCCTAGTCAACCTCTAGGCTCCTACTTCACATCCACCCCCCTTCCCATTTTTTTATTTGATTTTAATTTATTTTCCCTATCCCCATTTATTTTTAGGGCACTTGCCCTAGTTTGAAGATGATTTTAGAACAGTTATATGGCTTCTACCGTTAATTAATACTTTTCAGACACAGTTTGAAGATGATCCACATTCACCTCCATTTTTGCTTTTTTTATGTTTTTATTTTTTTAAAAATATTTAAAGTTATTTCCCTGTCCCCATTTTTTTGTAGGGCACTTGCCCTACCCTTACCCCCATTTTACTTCCTTTTGCAGCGCTCTAGGGCTTTCCATGACTTTGTTACAGCCATTTTTGTGCCTAAAAGTTCGGGTCCCCATTGATTTCAATGGGGTTCATTGTCCGTGCGATCGTTCGGGTTCCGTCCGGACCCGGACCCGGACTTTGTCCCGAAGTTCGGCCGGACCAGCAGAACCCGAACTTCCAGAGGTTCGCTCAACTCTACTAGAGAGGAACACAATAACCTGGCAAACAGGAAGTGTAAAGAGATGGCTTAAATCAGGAATTTCATGGGAGCAAAGGGTTTAAGTATAGGTGCATGCAATGGGCACACCCTAATCATTTCATGTGCCGTGGCTGGATCTAGGTGGGTGCTGGGAGGGCTGCACCCCCCAGAATTTAGTTTTTCCCCCCACAACCCCTGAGGCATTGACCTCTGTCTCCCATCCCTGCATGGAACACAGCCTGAGCACAGGCACTAAGATCTCCTCCTCCCTACTGTCAGGACACCTGGGGTCAGGTGACAGGTGCACACCTCTGGGGTGCAAAGCGCACTGCTAAGGTTGTGGACCTATAGCTGACTGCTGCTAATGAGCTCTGGCTGGTATGGGAAGACAGGCCACTGGAGCACTGACACTGAAACACAGGGAGCTAGTGCATCGTTTTCCCCAGGGCATGGAGTCTAAGAGCCAGTAGGTATTCGCCAGAGCCTCTAGTGGTGAGGATGGATTTGGCTGCAACTGCATCCAGGTCACGGCCCCGGGGTCCCCTAGCTCACACGTGGCTGGCTACAGGTGGAAGAGAGGAAGCAGTAGCGCAGTAACAGCAAGTATAGTCAGCAGCCTAGCCAAGAGTCAGGGCCACAAGCAGACAGGGACAGATGGAAAAGCACGCCAAGGTCGGGGTATAAAGCAGACATGAGAAGCAGAGAACAAGCCGAAGGTCAGGGTATCAAGCAGGCAGGGATAGTCAGAACAAGCCAAAAGTCGGTAAACGGAAATGGACTTAGAGCGTATGACACAAACCCAAACACACACAACATTGATCAACTAGGAGGCTTTGCAGCACATGGTCTTAAATAGTGTTTGCTTAAAGAGGAAGTAAACTCAGATGGGGTTTACTTCCTCTGTATTCTCCTGCTAAGTAGATGCATAATGGGCTACTATGCATTGCATAGTAGCCCATTATGTGCCACTTACCTGGAAACGAAGCCTGCAACGCCCAGCGCTGTCTCCTGTGCTGGCCCCGTCTATCTTCTGCCCCTATTCCATTCTGGAACTGCGACTCCAGCTCTGTGACTGGCCGGAGTCGCGTAACGTCACTCCCGCGCATGCGCACAGGAGCCGCCAGTCATGGCACTTTCACAGTGAAGAAACGGCACGGAGGCCGTTTCTTCACAGCGCATGTGCCGAAATGACATCGGCACAGCTAGTACACTGCATATCTCCTGAACCGTGCAGGTTTGGGAGATATGCAGGGCACCTACAGGTAAGCCTTATTATAGGCTTACCTGTAGATTAAAGTGGTTGTCATGAGTTGACAACCACTTTAATTGGAGGCTGGGATGGAGTTCACTGAGAACAGGTGGTGATGTGCATGGCCTCTAAGCTGACACAACCAAAGAGTAAGCAAACAGACAGGACATGAATGTTACTATGGGTTCATGACACCTACACAGCACACAATGAAGCTGAAATACGATTCCATTAAGTCGGTCATAGACGGATCGAATCTCGGCCAGTTCAGCAGGAACATTCGATCCATGTATGTGCAGGCTGATTGCACCTAAGTTGATCCATTGATCGACTTGGGTACAACCAGCATATTGGATTTCTAGCATGCGATTATTGCCAGTGGCTATAGCCTCTATTAATAATCATTGTGTTTTCCTGGCAGGGACAGCTCCCCACACCCTCCTGCTGGGAGAACAAAATAGGGAGGGATTCCTCCAATCAACACTAACTGTGTTCATGGGGAAATCAATTTTTTTTTTTTTCCCCCCTAAAATAGTGGTCGGAGGGGGCTGACAACATCTACCTCCTGAAAATGCCAGTCTCCGGATTCAATATTTTCTCAGTCACACATGCAGTCAAATGTATAACTGCTGATCTGCATACTTGCATTAGGTCAGAGACTCAGAAATAATTGAAAACTATAGCTTAGCCTGTTACCTGTGATAAACGTGGATCCTTTATCCATTTTAAAGTAACAAGATTTCAGTGTACAAAGATTCATAAACACCCATGAGACTTTGAGATCCTTTGAGATTTACTATACCACTAAAGAAAGAGAAAAGTTTAAGAGCGTTTTAGATTTCCACTTACAAAGAAAAAGTTAATTCCATTTCATTAAAACTGCCTGAAAAACACAGGGTGCTTTCACTCCTATGCATAATGAGCATTCCAAACGTTATTTCATAAAGCAGCGTGAACTGTTGCGGAGCGGCTGAGATTCTGCAGTTGGTACTGGGACATTATGAAAAGAAAAGACGTATGTCAAAAATATTTCGCCGGCTGCCATCTTAATGAGGAAAGCCTCCTCTGAGCTTGCATAATTAAAGGCAACTCTAGCAACAATTAGAACTTTTTTAAATATGGGTCACAAGGTCAAAGAAATTAGGTCTCCCTAATTATAGCATATTTTCAACATGCAAAATATCTTGTTGAATGGACTGGCCTCTATAACAATGATTAACATTGAGACTTTTAAAGACAGTCATATTTTCCTCTCCGCGGTTTATTCAGACCCTGGGATGCACAAACATGAGCTAAGAGCTTTGTAAACACTGTCTACATTCTCATACGATCATTCTGTGCATATTCGGTGAGAATTTCTAGTGTCTGCTCTGAGAAACAAAACGTTTTTTTCAGAAAAATCGCAATGCCATCATTAAACTGACATTAAAACAGAATGTTAAGTAAACTATATATATATTCTGTCATCTCCATTATTTACCTTAATTTTGCTACCTAATTTTTACTCGCCATGTGACGTTTTAATAGTTTACTCTCATGTTTTAGGGATTTTTTTAACTTGTTTCTGTTGTTCTTAATATAGTGAGAAAAGAAACAGCCTGGAACTACACAAATCTATTTAGAAATGATTAACATAATTTTAACGGTCTTTATTTTCAGCTATGTGATTGCAATTTTATACCCAATTGTACCTTTTGCCTTGGTGTGCTAGCCTTTTTTGAATTGAGCTCAATGGAAAAATAAGCATGTTTGTGAACAGATATTAATCTTTTCAATATTGTTTGTGTAGCACCTCCTGTGAACATAGTGTAGGGAAATTTAGTTAGGCTCTGTTGTAGTCAGTGGAGCCAGGGTTAATTATTTGGTGTTAGTTGCTGGCAGGCTCTGAGGGCTGAGTCTCTGTCACTTCCACCTGGCTTCTGGAAGCTTCCAGAAAGTTCCAGAACTTAGTGGGCAGAGGGATAGAGACATAAGCCTGAATATTTATGGAAGCTCTACCAATCCCTGGGGGAGGATGACCCAGAAGGTGGGGAGTTGACCCATAAATGCTCAGGAGCCTGGCGATGTGGAGAGAGAGTCCAGGATCAGAGGCCTGGAGGGGACACCTGTGCTGGGGGGCTCTGCCTCCAGGCAGAAGGTGCCAGCGAGACAGTGTGCTGGGAGAGAGAAGAGAGAGAGGAAGTTGAGAGAGGTCATCTCACCCCCTTCTGACTCAGCTAGGCTTTTCTGAGACACCATGGAAGCAAGTTGGAGCTTGTCAGCAGGAGGCCTGGGCAGAAGTGCCACCTATGCTACAGGATGTACAAGGGACTGAGTGAGTGACCCCTACCTATCCACCCCCAAAGCGTATAGGGGAGAGGCAGCCAGGTGTAATACTCAGGTAACCATCTAGGAGGGAAAGCTACAGTCAACCTTCACACCTGCTTGGAAAGATTCTGTGTTAAAGTCTGAGTGCTGGGATCAATGTTGTAAGTGTTTGCCAGTCTGTCAGAAGTAATTTTGGTTTGTGCTTAGAAGACAGAATAAGTTACAGTTGTCCTCAAAGTTCCATTTTGACTTAGTTCTTCCCATACCACCCTAACCCCATCAAAGTTGTTTCCCTCAATAAACAACAATAAAAAGCCTTTGGACCAGTTTTCTGACTACTGTGTGCCTGCTGAAAATGCTTGTTGCCTGGCTGTACAAACAAAGGGGGTCCAAAAATCCAGCAGCTCCTTAGGGGGTAGCGCTACACTTATATAGTATTAAATTTGCAGTACTCCACCATTTACTGCTTTTTCTCCCCAAATATACCCTGGGGATGATTAGTCAAATTGAAGATGAAAAGTATAATATGCATACCTCTTTACTTTAGAACTTGAAGGACACATTGGTGCAGAGAATAAATGTGGAATGCTAAGCACTCCACTAAAAATAATGGACGTGGCTGCATTATGCAAAATATTGGATAAGGCTTAGAGTTGTCATGGTCCCTGGAAAGAAACAGTAGAGAGCAGTTATTTCCCCTTTAATTGTGACCCCCTTTACATGGGTGGGATGATGAGGTAACAGAGAGAGACCTGAGTGTGCTCTCCCCTTTGGAGGAGGGGCTGAGACCAAGAACAGGAATAGAGAATATGGGCTAAGAGGTTTTAATGTGAATATTGAAATGTTCCCTTCCTCCACTTAGCAAGATGTGAACTTGTTCTGGTTGGGCTGTTATCTCCTATTATTTGGAATACTTTACACCAGTTGAAATAAATGTTCTATTACAGTAAAGAAGTTATGTTTGCAGCTATCAGCCTCTATGTGTTGTACTACTAGAAGAATAGAAGCACAGTATATTTCAATGTGTATGGACAATGCCTGGGAAGAAGAAGTAAATATGTAACTTAGTGCAAATCTGGTTGTCATAGGAGTGAAAGGTGATTAGGGGAAAGGTGTCACCCTCCTGACGGCAAAGCAGACCCCCTCATAGAAGACATGGTGACTCGGGTTCCCATATACTATGAGACCCGGGTGTTCAGTTGGACCCCTGGAGCCCTAGTCGTGACCATGAGAAGAGAAGGGCTATTAAAGAAGATCTCGAAGCATTAATGGTTAATGTAGCTATTGACAGGGGATGTGATGGTCTAGGATCAACATTGGTGCACATGAACAGAGCATGGGCTTGGGCATAGAATGCTGTGAGCAGCCCCGAAGACTCTGTAGACAGGTGGGGTCCAGCTGCACATGTTGGCCATGTTTAAGGATGATGGACAGCCTGCTTATAGGCAAACAGGCCTTGGCATCAATAGTTAGTGTGGGAAGAATCACTGAGGTCACTGTCAATGGGAACAAAACTGCTCCGTCCTGTGTTAGTGATTCTCAAAATTAAACCTTAAGATGGATACAGGGAACATGACCTACCTGCTGAGTAGTTCAATTTCCCATTCAGGAATTGTATCACAGCCACTAATTTGCTGACTGGCTATACAGGATGCAGAGAGTGACAGAGGACACAGTGGGGGTAATTTATTATAGCTCCAAAATGTGCTCCAGCAGTGCCTGGAAATAGCGCCCAATTGAAGGCAATTAAGACTTCAAATCTGAGAAACTGAGCACACATCATACAGAACTGAGCACTATTGCCGGGGAGGATGCCTGTCAGCTCACATATGCAGGAATCAGTGGCTGTCTATGGGATTCGAACTTGCAAAAAGCAAAGTCCTCCATTTAAAGCTTGTATGCAAGTTCATTGCCATAAAAAGTGTATGGGAACCTGGGTACTGCCCTAGGGGACATGTCTTAATAGAAAAAAAAGTTTTTAAAACTATCGTTTTTAAAGGAGCAGTGATTTTAATAATGATTAAAGTGAAAAAAATGAAATATTCCTTTAAATATCATACATGGGTTCCCCTTAGTTTGCCTGTAAAGTGGCAAATCTGTGTGATGTTTAGAACAGTGCTGCAGCAAAATGATTGTCGATCAAGGGTTGTCAGGAAGAGGCTCTTGTCCTCATCAACATGGGGACAAGGTGCTTTGGGGAGGGGAGTTACAGAGTCCCCCCTGCCCCAAAGCACCACACCCCCCATATTGAGGGCATGTGGCCTGGTACAGTTTGGAGGGGGGGTGCTCGCTTGTCCCCACCCCCTCCTGCCCTGCCAAGCTGCATGCTCGGATTAGGGTCTTTTAATTTTGGCGTGGGGTTACCCTTAAAACCAGAGCAGACCCAAAGGGCCTGGTATGGACTGAGGGGGAGACCCTATGCCGTTTTTTTTATTTTGTGGCACGATTCCCCTTAAAATCCAGACCAGACCCGAAGGGCCTGGTATGGACCAAGGGGGGGACCCCATGCCTTTTTTTTACTGTGGGGCGGGGTTCCCCTTAAAATCCAGACCAGACCCAAAGGGCCTGGTATGGACTGAGGGGGGGACCCTATGCTGTTTTTTTTTTTTTGTCTGGATTTTTGAATAACCAAAATTTTTCAAATTCCACACCATAATATTATTGAATACTTACATACCATTGCATGCATTTGAAGAGTTAAAATGAGGGAATCAACAAAACTATTGTGCATTGGATAATTATGCCTGCTGACTACAAAGTTTGTTTTCAGGAGGTGATACCTTCGATGAGATTTGAACCCATGCTGTCAACTTTTGAAGGTAGCAGGACATACCACTACGCTACAGAGCTGACCACAATCATACACAGAAAATACAATTACTAATGTTTGATTCTTTTCATTCTATAAAATAATGTTTGGCATTTCAGGCATTAATATTATGATAACAACCATGCTCAAGTGGAAGCTGACAGCTGAATGTAAGAATACACAAAATTGCCAGAAAAAATAAAACACAAAAAAAGGGGTCCCCCCAGGTCCATACCAGGCCTAGTATGGATTCAGAGGGGACCCCCATGCCAAAATTTAAACAAAAAAAAAAACAGCGCGAGTGCCCCCCACCACAAAGCACCCTACCCCCCATGTTGATGAGCACAAGGGCCTCTTCCCGACAACCCTGGGCTGTGGTTGTTGGGGTCTTATCAGAATCTGGAAGTCCCCTTTAACAAGGGGGCCCCCAGATCCTGGCGCCCCTATGTGAATGAGTATGGGGTACCCCTACCCTTTAACACAACATCTTTTGTCCAATATTTTATGTGAAAAATGCTCAAAAAGGGTTCCATAATGTACATTCATAGTCAATCACGGCGCCCAACGGACCCAAAAATAGTACATAATGTCAACGCTCCGCCTCGATGGGAAGGTTTCCGCTGTATGTGCTCTGTGAGCTTTGGCAGTTCTTTTCTAGGTAAGGGCGGGGCCACCTGGGTCCGTAACCTGGTGGCCCTGACCCCTCTGTCATCATGTGTCGGTATGTGACATCAGAAGAGTGTGGAGTAACCTGATTACGGCACTAGGCCTTGACAATATAACACCTGTCAAAGCGAAGAGACCGAAGTTGACGGGAGCCTTCCCATTGAGATGGAGAATTTTGATTTGTGTCTATTCTTCTGTTCCATCGGGCACCGTGATTGACCATGGATGTACATCGCGGGACACTTTTTTAACATTTTTGACATAAAAGATTGGACAAAAATTGTCTCTATTTTTTTTAATATTTTTAACTTTTTTTGGTGAATTTTTTGGTATGATGTACCAGATATCCATTCACATGGGGGGCAGGGTCTGGGGGCCCCCTTGTTAAAGGGGGTTTCCACATTCCAATCAGCCCCCCACCCACAGACCCCCAACAACCACCAGCCAGGGTTGTCGGGAAAAGGCCCTTGTTCCTAACAACATGGGATCAAGGTGATTTGGGGTGGGGGGGTGCAGAGTCAACCCACCCCAAAGCGCACACACCCCTCATGTTGAGAGCATATCACAGTGCGAACTGACAGTTTGGACATGAATCAAATTGCATAGGTGTGAACACCCATGCGATCCAATTCTGGTGCTGATGCAAAAAAGGGTTCTGTGCGAGCTAAGCCCAAATGTGATGCAATTTCAGCCATACTATCTGTTTGGCTGAAATCGCATCACACGCACATCGCATGTGATTTGCACTGCAGTGCAGTGCGAATCACATCCAATATCGCACAGCGCGCCAGTGTGAACCGGAGCTGAGAGTTGTCTGAGATCCCATGTGATTTGCACCTCACTGCAGTGAAAAATCACATGCGCTCTCTCTGCAATGCGATTTCAGCCATACAGATAGTATGGCTAAAATTGCATCAGTCGGACCAAACTTGCACAAGAGCCTTTTTTGTTCCGCATCAGAATTGGATCGCATGGGTGTTCAAAGTGTTCACTGTCCGAGTTTGCAGTTTGCAGCGCGATCTGCAAACTGATTTGGGGGTGTCATTAGCTTTCTATTGACTCTCCCAGCAGTTTGCATATGGTAGTGTGAGCTGCCTGCGTGTCGGGTACAATGCAGGAACCTTGCGAATCCACTGCGGGTTTCCCATATCGCACCCGACTCGCAGGCAGTTCCCACTGCTGGGACACTGCTGGGAGTGTCAATAGAAATCTAATGACACCCCCAAATCAGTTTGCATATGGCACTGTGAACTGCAAATTCAGACAGGAATCTGATCACATGGGTGTGAACACCCATGAGATCCGATTCTGCTGCAGAAAAAAAAAGGGTCCAGTGCAAGTTTGGTCCGAATGTGGTATAGTTGAATTTGCATAGCACAGAGATCGGATGTGATTTGCACTGTGATTTCAGCAGTGTGAACCAGCCCTAAGGAAGATGATCCACTTCCCCAAAACCACCACCCCCAAAAACAAATTAAAAAGTAAGAAGAAACAAGAGAAAAACAACAAACAAAAGCTCATTGTCCTTTTTATTTTGCCAGCAGAAACACAATTACATACATATTTACTGGCATTTAAGTATTCTACAGTAGATATGGTGCTACATTTAGCAAAACAGTTAGCACTTGGGTTCTAAGGGCCTTGCTCATAGGAGCTTACAATCTAAAATTGGCCTAAACCTTACAGTGGACACAGCTTTACTTTCACAGTGTATACCAGCCAACACATGTCATAGAACAACTACTCAACACCCACCCACATCACATTTTTAGCTGAAAAATTATAGAAACATACTTAAGTCATTCTAACAAAGCATTAGAACATCATTTTAAAAAGGCACATATTCAAACAATAACACCCACCTCCCCCCCATTCTACACACATACATTGGTCAGTATTTTCTCCTAGAAGAATGCATGGTAAGACAGAAACAACACACACCCAAAACTGACAGTATGGTCACATAAACCCAATTTTGATGGTCAAAATGCACAATAATTTCATCAAACACCTCTAGTGAGACATTTGCCATTATGCACAATATCATTTCTTATCTCACAAAACCCACAGCAAAAAAACTGGCCTCTTGTCAGGCCAAACCAACCCCCCCTACTGCAGTCCTTTATATAAGATAGGTTGTTTTGTTAGCACACTGACACATGCCCAATAGAAGTACACGCCCACCAGTATCTTTCAATGTGTCTCTTCAAATTGATTTTCCCTGATGAGGAGCAGCAACACATAATACTAATACTAGTTGCTGTGTTAGCCCTTGGCTATGTGCATCAAATCTATAACTCTAGGCTAAATTCTAAATCCATATGCATGCACATAATCTAAGCAACCGTTTTATAACCAGATATACCTGTGCAGTGTAAACCCTAGAATTTGAAATGCCCAAGTCCCTGGGCATGATTAGTGCTAACAAACATTAATATCAGTCCCTGGCTGCAATGAGCTTCCAATTTAAAGTCCAAAAATAACTTGCTTACATTACAGACTATTTGGACAGGAGACAAATAAATTGCCAGCCTGTCTTTGGATAGTGGTGAGAAACCCTCACAGGGGGAACATATAAACTTCAACACAAGCATTAGCATGTCATTAGCATGTACAAATCATTTAGTGGAGGGGGATTATGGTGTGGGTTGTATTTCAGGGGTTGGGCTTGGCCCATTAGTTCCAGTGAAGGGAACTCTTAAGGTGTCAGCATACCAAGACATTTTGGACAATTTAATGCTCCCAACTTTGTGGGAACAGTTTGGGCATGGCCCCTTCCTGTTCCAACATGACTGCGCACCAGTGCACAAAGCAAGGTCCATAAAGACATGGATGAGTCAGTGTTTGGTGGAGGAAATTGACTTGCCAGCACAGAGTCCTGACCTATATAGCCCAATAGAACACCTTTTGGATGAATTAGAGCAGAGACTGCGAGCCAGACCTTCTCGTCCACATCAGTGCATGACCTCACAAATATGCTTCTGGAAGAATGGTCAAACATTCCCATAGACACTCCTAAACCTTGTGGATAGCCTTCCCAGAAGAGTTGAAGCTGTTATAACTGCAAAGGGTGGACCAACTCAATATTGAACCCTACGGACTAAGAATGAGGAGCCATTAAAGTTCATGTGCGTGTAAAGGCAGGTGTCCCAATACTTTTACCTAGATAGTGTATCTGCCAAGATTTGCAATGGTGGTGGAACCCTCCTACACATAAATACTACATTTAGACATGGCCCTAAGTCAGGAGTTATGTTTAACAACATAAAGAGAACAAACAACATCTCTACACAAAGTGGCATGTTTGAGATTCAAACTCAGAACCTAAGCAATGGTAGGCAGAATTGCTACCTTGTGAGCCACAGGGCTGCTGCATGTGGAGTTCTCCTACACATAAATACACAGATACTGCATTTCTTGAAATATATAGGAATTACATTAGTCAGGAGTTATTCTTCTTGATTTATTCTGTGATATTTGGTGGTATTTGCTGTGTGAGTGTAGAATAGTAATGTTATCCTCTGACTTTTGGGAATGGCATTTTTATTTCGGCTAGCGGGGACACACTTGGCCGGGAGTGAACAAGTATTGATAGAGTGTTTTTATAAAAGGGTTTGCATCTGTCCACAGAAATGCTTGGTTTTTGTTGAGGAAACGAAAATCTTTAAGTTTTAATCAGGGTAAAAAATAAAAAATAAGAAAGGTTCAACAGGATTAAACTCCGGTTTTTTACACTATACACATGGTTGTAGACTTTATTTTTACGGTAAGGGTTTTCAGTCTCCTATTGTAATGATAAGATGTGAGTGTGTCGTTTATGGTGGTTTATAGTGTCTTATTTAGTTCTTCTTATTGAGGACTGA
>BLSH010336072.1:303796-319804 GCA_018402905.1 Glandirana rugosa | reverse complement strand
GCAGTAGTAAAGTAATCTATCTCAGGATGCAGGATCAGGTCTTAAAATGGCTAAAATCTGTCCCTCACGCCGTCAGCTACCTTTCCCTATACTAACCCAAGGAGCATGTGACTGCAGCACTGTGACTCCAGCTTATAAAGAGGCTGGGTCACATGATGCACCGGCCAATCACAGCCATGCCATTAGTAGGCATGGCTGTGATGGCTTCTAAGGGCAAACCAGTGAAACGCTTGTTGATTGGCTGCCCTGCAGCTTCTCAACACGTGGAGTAAAATAGCAGAACCCCGGACCGAACCCGAACGATTTTTGAAATGTCCGGGTCCGGGTCCGTGCCACGGACACCCTAAAGTTCGGTACGGACCCGAACGTTACAGTCCGGGTTCGCTCAACACTAGTCAGGAGTTATTCTTCTTGATTTATTCTGTGATATTTGGTGGTATTTGCTGTGTGAGTGTAGAATAGTAATGTTATCCTCTGACTTTTGGGAATGGCATTTTTATTTCAGATGTTGGTACACATATCACATTTTTTGGCCTCAAATTAGGACAACTTGGAAAGAATAAAAAATAAAAAATGGGACTAATTTTGAATTTCTAAAAGCAAAGGAGTTGTTTTTGGTTCGTAAAGACACCTGTCTACGTTTGGGAAAATATTTTTGTGAGATAGTTATGAACAAGTGAGGGCCGGTTCACACAGGGGCGATCGGAATTCAGGGGTGACTCTGAGCCGCCCCGCACAGCGTGACTTCAGTGCAGCTTGCAAGCGACTTCTGTAATAGAAGTCAGTTCTTAGATTGTAAGCTCGCAGGAGCTGGGCCCCTCTAACCCTCTTGTTTTGAATTGTACTGTTGCTGTAATGTCTCTCTTTATATTGTAAAGCGCTGCGCAAACTGTTGGCGCTATAGGAATCCTGTATAATAATAATAATAATAATGCAAGTCGCTTGAAGTTGCCCCAAAAGTAGTATGGGAAGCTTTTATAAGTCAGAGCAACTTGAGTCACTCCTATTAGAACGGTTCCATTGCACTGCATGAAACGTGACTTGTCCGGCGACTGAGTTATCTGACAAGTCGCCCCTGTGTGAACCGGCTCTGAAAGTGACAGAGAAATTTTTTTTTTTACCAAGATATGAAATTACACATTCTACCATTGTTAAAAACAAAATGTATTATGAAATTGCAACACTTGCAAAGACAATTTCTTTGAGAGGAAGATACATTTCATTTCAACATGAAAAGGATTTCTTTGGGGAAGTTACAATTGTACCATTAGAATGAATGGCTGAAAATTTAATTCGGCTACATAACTCCAACTTTCACTCCCAAAAAACTCTCTTTAAAACAGTGCTCATTTTGGTATTTACTATTGCACCCTGTAATTACTCCATGGGAGTAAAATTTAGAACAGTTTCAGGTCTGAGCATGCTCAGTTGTGCTCAACTGTGCTGTGCACCTAGGAGTAAAGAGAAGGGGAATTTATCTCTTCTCAGACTTTTTAATATATTTCAGTGTAGAAATCACTTTTTCACACAGTTTAATAGCAGATTATCTTTAAACAATGTACCACATATTTTAGTACAATTTAGGTGATCATATCATGCTCTATCATTACATCATGACATAATTTCCATGTGCACTTCTCGTGCTATCTGTTGCCTGGGCGATATAGTGAATACCGTTTTAGTGCTCTTTTTGCCACTACATAGCCTTCAGTGCCGCAAATGTGCACCTGAGCGCTATAGTAAGTAAACACCTATATTGCCTATATGTACCATCCTGCTATGCTCCTACTGACATTATATGGTGCTGTGTGTGATTATTCTGCAGGGAATTGCATTAAACTCAGATTAAAGTACACCAAATATAATTCTTACTTTAGTGCTGTTTTTTTTAGTAGAGCATGGGATGATTTCACTTTTTTTGATTTATCCTTGTCCAATAGGAAAATATATTTCTTAGAACTAATATTCTTACTATGTGAAAAACACAGTGCTAACCCTAAAAATATTACTAATATTCTTATTAGCTGCAAAGGTTTTTCTGGATGTCAGATCACGGCGCAAGAGAAGTCTGTCATCTGAAGTAACATGAACTACAAATTTGTAATTTGTATATATTTGCAAAGTTACACTGATTTGTCATTCTAACTGGCTATGACCATTTAATCAGGAGCTGCTTTGATTGGTTCCTGTTCATCAGACTGAAGCTTTAGGTGACCAGTGGCAAAAGATCCCATCAAGAGCACGCTTGGAAATGTGAGCAGATGAGGAATCTCATTGTAGCCAGGAGCTTGGCTAAGAATAGAGAGTGAGAGAAACACTGGCTGCAGCTGCTCTCTGCAGCTGGTTAACAGCTATATCAGCGGTGCTGAGCTGGTTAAAAGTAAATCAGTAAGAGGAGGGAGCTACAGAACCTCTCTTGTTCTCAGGAAGAGTTCATTGAGTCATGCAGCACTGCACTGTGTGAACTGTAGCCCTGAGGAGAAAGACTCTACTGTAATCAAACACTTTTAAACTGCATTTTCCAGAGAGAGCTTTCCAAGAGGAAGGGAAATAGCTGCATTTTCTCAGGTTGTACAGGACACAGCTTCCTCTTGTCATGAGGAAGACCAGAGAGTGCACATCGCTATTCAGTTTGCACCATCACTTCAGCATATTGGCGGCCTGAGTGGGATCTGGAATGCTGAGTATGGGAGTGCTGACATCCAGAGTCACCTGGGTGCAGAGCAGAGAGTGGACTAATCACTGTGTGTGACTGGATGGTAATCTGCTGCTCTTGGGATTTACTGTCTGCTGCTAGAGAGACTGAACCCTTTAGGAATCAACCATGCAGCCATCTAGTAGCCTTATTGCTGCTTGCAAGCTTGACTGGGGCTATTCTCACATGCACCAATGGTTCAACTGGGGCCTGATGCTAGCCGGCTGAAGAGTTAGGAATAAAGACTGATACACGGACATCTCTCCAGGAGATACAAGTGCCCAGTCTGCTTTTGTCAACACATGCCAAAAAAGCGTTTGACAGAGTAGACTGGGTATTTCTTGTGGAGGTCCTGTCCGCGGCGGGCCTAGGGCCAAAAATGTTGGGCTGGATAATGGCTCTATACGGTAAGCCTTTGGCCAGAGTTAAGGTTATTGGTCTTCTATCTTCCCCCTTTGAGATAAAGAATGGGACCTTGCAGGGTTGTCCGCTGTCACCTTTGCTGTTTGTATTAGTTATAGAAGCACTGCTATGTAAAGTAAGAGAAAATCCAAATATTCATGGGTTCAAAGTAGGATCAGTTTAACATAAACTATCCACATATGCGGATGACCCACTGATAACGCTACCCAATTTAATGGCAGACTTAAAGAATTTTGGGGATATGTCTAATTTTAAAATAAACTAATATAAATCTGAAATTTTGCCATTATATATCCCTCAAACTGTAGAGTAATCTGTTAAATAGTCTTTCCCCTTCACTTGTAATAAACAAGGTATTAAATATTTAGGAATTAATTTAACAGCAAAACTATCAAAATTATATGATGAAAACTACATCCTTTCTCCTCCGGAAAATTAAGGGTGATTTGACGAATTGGGATAGACCTACCCTCTCGTGGCTGGGAAGATACTCCCAAAAATCTTATTTACAATGCAGATGCTATCCGTTCGAATTCCAAAGTAATTTTTTATAAATGTTTGGCAGATGTGTACAGAATTTGTATGGCATAAGGTTAAACCAAGACTCGCATATCAAATCCTTACAAGGTCTAAACGGGATGGGGGACTAGGCCTACCCAACTAGAGGACTTATTACGAGGCAATTGCTTTAACTAGAATCCTCAGTTGGAAAATCATACCACCCAAAAGGCATGGATGACATTAAAGAAGACGTTGGCAGGTCGCGATTTAGCTCAGGGCCCCTGGGTCCCATATCCATATAGGGGGCTGTCAAAAATCCCACTTACCATTCATACCATAAAGGTCTGGGACTTAATTATTAAACAAGACGCACCCCAGTTCCCCATTATTACCCTTGGGCGTTTTTTTGTGGTTCGCTCCAGGTGAGTCACTGTCCTTTTTTAAACGGTGGGCAATTGACGGGGACACTAGTTGCCTTAAGTTTATGCTGAATGGGAGACTGTGCACGTTAAACAACCTAAGAGAGGAATACGGCTAGTTCCTAATGGACACCTGGAGGTATCAGCAATTACAGCATTTTTGCAATTCCCACTTCTGAGAGATTAGGGCGGAACCCCTTACAGATTTTGAATCCCTATGGTCTAAACAGTATATGGATAGAGGGATGCTTTCTGCAACTTATAAGCTGCTGAATAAACGTAGTGTCACCACAGGCCTAAGATTTTTTGGAGAATGGGAAAACGAGCTGTTACTTCTCAAATCCACACAGAGAGAAAATACTAAGACTGGTACATATGTCCTCAATAGGTACTAAAACACAAGAGACAAACTATACATTTCTTTCAATGTGGTACAGGGTCCCGAAGACGCTGGCAATTGCATACCCCTCAGTGTCTGACAGATGCAGGGATGCGGGCAACAAGGGTCACATATCCACATTTGGTGGGAATGCCCCAACATTAGGCCATTTTGGACCAAGTTCAGAAATCATATTCTTGAAATTGCAACAATCTTGACTGGGGATGATCCCGTGCAGTGCCTTTTTTATGGTACTCAAAGTCTCAATAGGGCATTCAGGAAGAGCATAATACCACATTTGCTAGATGCTGCCAAAACACTTATTCCGGTCATTTGGAAAAAGACACAAGTACCCACCATAGATCATTGGATGAAACAGGTTAATAGGATTATGGAGGACGATAAATGGGTTTATGCTAATAGCAATAGATTAGAAGAGTTTGCTGTTAAATGGAAACCATGGATAAACTATGTCAGTGCATAGTGCATTTTTTTCTACTCCCCTCTCCTCTCTTATTTTTCCTCTTTCTTACCATAGCAATGTATGCCTCTTTTCTACTCAAGCATGTGTAATAATTTAATAAATGTTTAAAAATAAAGATTATAAAAAAAGGAATAAACACTGTCCCTTAACAAGTAGAAAATACTGAGCAAGGGAAGGGCCAGATGGGCACCACGTCCAAACATGAAAATTTACAAAAAACGTAGTCAAACGGAACCCAAGTCCGGGTTCCAAGGACTTTTAAGGTGCCCAATATTATTAGAGGTAATTATTCAAACTAACACATATATAGATAAAACATCTAGAGTCATTTTATTGGTTATTTTATTTTATTCATCTAGAGTCATTTTATTGACTTAACAGCTGCTACACAGAGACCTTTACCTATTGCTTATGACAAGAGGTAACTCTGAGAGGACATTGCACTATATCCTAGCCATTATTCTAGAGTCAGAGTGCACTCTAAGCTAGTTATAGTACTATGATTTACATTGCAGTTAAGGTTCATATGCACTGTTTATTGCTGACCTTGCTGATTCATGAGTTATCAAAGAGGGAGAATGGGTGTTGGGACTTATTATACCCCTATGTCTACAATAACATAGAAACCGATATTATCCTGGAAGGAGGGGTGAACCATATTATCTCTGATCCCTATACAAGATTGTGTGTAGGTTATCCCTCTGAGAAGATTACTTTTTTGATTTGACTGTGGCTTGCACCTATTTGTCTGAGCCAATTGGACCCTATTTGGGATTTTGAATTATTGCTGCTTTATGCGTCATTCGTCCATCTTTCACACTTGAGGTATAGTGTGGCGATCCCCTTAATCACAGTACATGCATTACAATCTACTTGGACTTCATCTTTGATTCACTACGATATCATATACATATCAACTCAGATCTTCGTTTACCTGGCCTTGATACTTTAACTTGATGGTTGCCCTCCCATGGGCCGGCAGGCTATTGTTTTAGATTATTGACCCTTTTCCTTCCATGGATACCTAGTATATTATACTACATCCATTATGGATTTGTTTTTAAATTGTCTGATTTATCAATCTCAATGTGCCTAACTCTACTGGTCCTGACGAAGCGGATGATTCATGAAATGCGTTGACCCTTCTGGCAGACCTTATGCACAGATTAGTTTGTAATGTATTATTTTGATAGCAACATATGCTTTTTATATTGTATAAAATAAAGACAAAATTCTTTTAGACATATTGTATGTTATTAGTATCTGTTTCTATGTTATTGTGCACACAGAAGTATATTTAAAGTACCAACACCCATTCTCCGTCTTTGCTACTATATAGGGGATGATACCCCTGTGTTCACATGTTTTCAATATATTTACACTCCTTCCCACTAACACAAATTCTTTACATACGATTGATTCGTTAATTTCAGTCTAATGCTACAAAACTATATTAAAAGTTACTTGACATAATGATTATACTGTCTAGTAGACTGTGTCTGAACCTAAGTTCTGTGTGTTCGTTTATGTTCAGTTCATTATGTTATTATAAGGGCTCTTTCACACTAGCGGATCATTCGTGTCCGCCTGTCAGTTTTTCAGGCGGATCCGAATGGATGCTTCATTGTCCTCTATGGAGCGACGGATGTCAGCGGTGACATGTCCGCTGACACCCGATTCGCTCCGATCCGCCAAAAACAGACGGATGAAAACCCTATTTTCCATCCGCCTGGTGGATCGGATGAACACGGACAGACGGTCCGTGTCCATCCGATCCTCCATAGAGGAGAATGGAGCTGTGACAGGTCAGTCTCTGCACGTAGTGCAGAGATGGTCCTGTCACCCGCTGGCTCAGCGGGGATAAACGGATGGATCCCCGCTGAGCAGCGGAGCCCATCAAAACGGGCTCCGCTCGTGTGAAAGGGGCCTAAGTGCCTGCAGTAAATTTCATTCATCCAGGTGTGTTAGAGGGGCTGAAGGTGTTTTTGGAGTCAAGGCGCAGCACAGAGATCCAAAATTAGTAAGTGGCTCTTCCAGGGGTAGTGCTACATCATATACTGTAGATGTCCCAGAGGTTTACATCAGGTACGCTGGGATGTTTATACACTTAAAGCGGAGTTCCACCCATTTTATGAACTTTCTCCCTATTGTGTCCTATTAGCTCATCCTGTTCCATAAGCATTTTTTTTTTTATTATTATACTTAGAAGTACCTTTAACAGCAGTATTTCTCTTTTACTTCCGCCTGTCCCCGCCTGGGCAATTTGCAAAGGTTCCTGGGATAGCGGCGTCATGTATCCCATGAGTCTTTGAAAATCACCTGCTGCCGAAATCTCGCGTTATTTGCAGAGAGGAAATGACGTGAATGGGAGATCCGACTTCTATTACCTTCCTTTCCTCTCCTCTGATTGGCAGATTGCTATAGCAATGGGACGGGAACTTATGCCGATGCCGACATTGCTATGGCAACCTATTAGGAACAAGGACTGCCGTGCAGAGGCATTACTATGCATGCGTGAGCTCAGGAGGAAATCCAGGAAATGAAGACAGGAGGGCTTCAGATGCCCATAGCCAAAATGGAACCTGCCTGCTTCCGAGATCTGTAAGTTATAAACTATTTTAAAAGAAATAAAAGTGCAACACGTATGACATGGTGTAAATGTTCATGTACTTGTTTGGAAAAATACAGAGCAGTCTTTAGGAAAAAAGTGTTTGGGGACTGGAACTCCGCTTTAAATAGTAAATAAAAGATGAATGTGCCTAGAACAGCATTTACTGTACATTCAAAGAAAAAATCCTATTCCTCCGCGCTTAAGGAGAGTGACTTCTCTGCAGTGGTGAGGAAGGGGGTGTCTGATGGTATTAGAACTGGATAACGTGCCGACCTGCTGCCACCTGATGGACTGGGGTCGTCCCAAACTGGAGAAACAAAAAGGCACACAAGGGCGCACTGACCTAGCGCATTATCCTTGATAAATTTTTATTTTAAAAATCATAAAAACATACTCACAAACAGCTTGTGCAACAGGCATTTACAGTGTTGGGTAACATCCGTTTACTGTGCATTCAGCTCTGCTGTAGAGGCTAGACAGACACACCAAGATGAATGACAGCTCACCATTCAGTAGGCTAATGTGATCTTTTGTGGCAGCCAAAGTCTAATGAACTTTAGTGTGCTTGCAGTCCTGAAATATTTCCTAATCAAGTGGGATTTCATAAATCTGATAATAAATATTGAATATTAAGTGAAAAGAAAAAAACCTTTTCCTCAGAACCCCAACCTATTGTGGCAACAGTAGAGGATCACCCGCTCAGCCAACTATAGAAACTGTCCTTCCTGCTGACAAAAGAACGCACCATCAGTAAATTTCATGTGTGCTCTGTTGTGTTCCTAACATTTGCTGGTCTTTCCATCAGTTGATTATCTTCCTTTTACACATGCACCATTAACTTCCACCTAATACTTCTTGAAAACATACTGGTGTCTATTGCATAAATACAGACTAATCAGAACTAGAAAGGTTATGTAGCTACAAGTATGAACACTTTGAACAGGAAGAAAACCCAAAGGAAGACAACATACAATGTGAGAAAAAGAAAACAACTGCAAGCTCTGCACTTAGGGATCAGAAAAGCTGAGGGCAAAAGAAAACACGTGTCTCCTAACTTAATGAGGTACTTCTTCTCTGTTCTCTTCCAAATGAACAATTATGACCTTGAGATAATACATTTTGTTAGTGATCAGATACATAAAACAGTTTGATAAGTATTACTTATGAAAACAATCAAACCTTTCATATGCTAATGGCCACACAACCCAAGGTCTTCATAGACTTCCTCCACTGATAATCTTGCAGGCGTCTGTTTTTTTGGATTTTTAACATCTGTGCCTTTCCTTACAGAAAGGTAGTCTGGTTATTTTAAAATGCTGCCAGAACAGACACTGAGATGCTAGACCTGTTCCCAGCATTCCCCACAGAACTAAAAACGTATGTAGCGTTAGTTGTCAGTTACATTGCCGTGTATTCTTAGTATATATTTATTGTACAGCCGGGGTTGTATTTAGATTGCAGCATTTTTGCATCAATAGGTTCAGCCCAATTTCATACTTATTTCACAAAATAAAAAAGATTGAATTACCCTGACATCAGTGGGGAAAGAGTTGACACACATCTGAAAGATCCTAGAGAGGTGAGTGGATTGTCAACCTCAGCCAGGACCTCAGATAAACTTTTAATACTAATCACTAGTGATGGGCGAATCTGCCTGGGTTTGGTTCACTGTGGGTTCGGTGAATCTGGCTTGATGTTCAGTAAACCCACTGAAGTCTATGGGAGCAAATTCTGTTATTAAATTTTGGCAATTTTTGGGGTTATTTGGCAAATCCTTGTCAAAAAGGGCATGGGGAGTTGGGCACTGCCATGTAGGACATATAACAAAGCACAAAAATTGTTTTTTAAAATACCTCACAGTTTGGAGAAGGTCCTTTTAACCACTTCCACACCGCGCGCAGTATATTTACTGCGGCAGTGTGGAGCTGTCTCGCGAATCGCCGTAAATAGACGGCGATTTACGGACAGGCAGCTAGCGGGCGTGCCGCGATGAGCTGCCAGACGGAAAGAACGGGTAACCGCCGAAGTAAACATGGCGGTTCCCTGTTCTGCCAGGCGGCATGTAAGAGATCTACTGATCCCTGTCACTGGGATCAGTTAGATCTCTTATGCCCCTGACAGCCCAGCCCCCACACAGTTAGAACACGCCTAGGGAATGCAGTTAGCCCCTAGATCTCCCCCTGCAGGTTAACCCCTTCACTGCCAATGACATTTATACAGTAATCAGTAGATATTTAAATTTCTGATCGCTGTATAAATGTCATTGGTCCCAAAAAAGTGTCAAAAATGTCCGACATGTCTGCCCCAATATTGCAGTCCCGATAAAAATCGCAGATCGCCGCCATTACTAAAAAAAAAAAGTAAAAACGCCAGAAATTAATTCTCATGGTTTGTAAACGCGGCAACTTTTGCGCAAACCAATCAATAAATGCTGATTGCAATTTTTTTTACCAAAAATATGAGGAAGAATATAAATCGGCCAAAACCGATGAACACATTTGTTTTTTTATATTTGTTTTTGGATTTGTATTATAGCAAAAAGCAAGAAATATTGTTTTCTTTGCAAAACTGTCGCTCTATTTTTGTTTATAGCGGTGATCAGAAATGACACAGAGGTGACCAAATACCACCAAAAGAAAGCTATATGCCTCTGCCTATCATTTTAGGCCTGACTGGCATTTTTTTTAACAGAGGGATTGTCTAAATTTAAAGTGGAACTACACTGCATTGGACCACCACAAATCAAAAATACTATTTAATTCATTTTTAATATTCAAACTAACCTCACCCATTCATCAATGTCTTCATGCTTTATCTTACTGAGAAAAAAAACCCTAGCATTTTTAGCTGTGGCCACCTTGAGTAAGGGCAGATCATTCATGTAGCATTTGATTCCTGGAATCCATCTACCCTTAGCTCAGGCATGCCGACAAGAGTGTCTGCTTAGCTGAAAAAAACCCTCCTCCCCTCTTGAAGAGTCCTGGGATGTATGATATCATTTGCCTAGTCCTGAAAAACAGGAAGTAGCTTAATAAATGTAAAAAAAAATCAAAACAAGTAAATATGACAAACTTTCCTATCAATTTACTAATACAAGCAGCATAAGGATTAAAAATAGTCAGTGTTGATTGAGAGAATGAAGTGTAACAGTGCCCCCGCAGGGGCTGCTGAGAATTGTGGTTTGCCTGTCACCCTGCCCAGATCTGCATTAACTCTCAGGCACACCAAGACATGAAACAGTCAGTGAACTTTGTTTGTTTTCTTTGTTTTTATTGAGGAGTTTAACTTGGATGGAGATGGGAGATATGGGATGCCCAGCATGGATAAATAGCAATTGGTTCAACAGCAATTGATTTTGGGACAACTATGTAAACTCCCTGTACATACTCCTTCAGCTTCCTCCTGCACACTCTTGCTTGGAGCCTATCACTCCTCACTCCTCCAGCGCACATCGCTTACTGCAGACTGTTACTCTTAGTCACCTCCAGCACATCACTTGGTTCCCAAGCTCAGCTAGCACATATTGTTGGTTAGGCCCAACAATCGCTCACACAGGCCTAAGTAAATGTCCTTTGCAGGCAGGGACTGTGGGCTCCTATGGTGTGACAGAAAAATGGTTGAAAGTCCCTGTGCCAGCTGTCCTAACTATGGCTACTGATCCCAGTTACCACTCATCAGGCCCTGCCAGCCCTCCTGGCTGCAGCTGTCCTTTTCCACTGCCCCTTCCACCACAGTCCACTCTTTTGGTTCTGCACCCATCCTTGACTGCAAGCTCCCAGTCCTCTCAGGCATGCCTCCCCAATCCTCCTGACTGTGACTCACTCACCAGCCCTCCTGGCTGCAACCAGTTGTCCTCCCTGGAGTCTCTCAGCAGTGCACTCTCCCACTGCCCTCTCCTTGCTCTCTTTTGTTCCTCCAGTCCAGGACCTTTTCACGTGTTCTTGAAAGTGGTCCCGAATGCACTCGAGCCCAGGTCCAAGGTCAACCCCCCCCCCCCACAGACTGGGGAGCTTCCTCCAGACCCTGACAGCCTCAGCACTCTCTCACTCCACCTCTTCCTCCCAGCAACTCCTCCCCAGCTGGGCTGACTCTGGGTATTTAAAGAGGCCTGCCCCCTGCCAATCCAGGTGTTAGGGATTAGTCAGGGCTCCTCAAATTACCCCAAGTGGCTCCACCTCCCCTCCCCGCCTCTCTTTCCAGAAAGCACCAGAAGGTTCTGGAAAGAAGTGGGAGGTCCAGACACCTGTGAGTCACCCAGCACTACCCTGAGCCACTCCCAGACCAGAATGAAAACAAACAGGCCTAGCAACCAGCCAGGCCTGCCTAAATGTACCTATGCTCTCTATCACCCTACTAGAGGGTGCTACAGATGTAAGGATCTGACACCAATGGCTGACTCACCAACAACCACCCAATGGACAACAAATAGGCAATCCAAGCATGACTATTGAAAGACTGTCTAGATGAACAGAGGGAATGTGGGCAAGTTCCAAACAACATGTTTGCACATGTTTTATAATGATAATTTACTAGAAAACAAAAAGTTGCATTTCCATGTATATCTTAACTTCTTGCCAACCGTATACTGTAAATATACAGTGGCAAGGTGGCTCTCCTAAGCAGGATCACATACCTAGTATGTGACCCTGCACTTCCGGATCTGGGGCGTGTGCCGCCAGCGGCTCACTCCCGATGTGAATAGACACAGTGGGAGCTGAATGATGTTGATGTCCGCCGGCACCCGCCGATGCTTCGGTACTCTGACAGAATGGTGGGCTCTACCAATGTAAACAAGGCAGATCACCGTTTTGTCACTACAGAAGACATGGATTCTGCGTCTCTGCCAAGCAGGGGCACCGATCCATGCCTTCTTCTAGTACAAGCACCTTCCCCACAGTAGTAAAACACTGGTCAGGCGCACATTTAACCCTTTGATCGCCCCTGATGTTAACCTCTTCCCTACCAGTATCATTAATACAGTGACAGTGCATATTTTTTAGCACTGATCACTGTATTAGTGTCACTGGTCCCCAAAAAGTGTCAAAAGTGTCAGTTAGTGCCAGAATGTCCAACGCAATATCGCAGTCCCGCTTTAAGTCACTGACCGCCACCATTACTAGTAAAAAAATAAATAAATAAACATATCCCATAGTTTGTAGACACTATAACTTTTGCGCAAACCAATCAATATATGCTTATTAGGATTTTTGTTACCAAAAATATATAAGAAAATACTTATTGGCTTAAATCAGCCTTTCTCAACCTTTTCAACAGAGGAACCCTTGAACTAATTCTTCGGTCTCGGGGAACCCCTGCTAAAAATTAAAAATCTACAACTCATGATACATTAGTGTGATGGTCAGTGGGAAGAATGCTCCTTACACTTGTGGTCATTGGGAAGAATTACCCCCTTACAGATAGCTAAAATGGGAATTTATCTGAGAGGTAGAAATTGACCATTGCTCAAGGAACCCCTAGCAACCTCTGGAGGTACCCTAGGGTTCCACGGAACTCTGGTTGAGAAATCCTGGCTTAAATTAATGAAGAAATTAGATTTTTTTCCATTTTTTTTTTTGGATATGTTTTATAGCAAAAAGTAAAAAATATAGTTTTTTTTATCAAAATTGTCAGTCTTTTTTTTTATAGAGCAAAAAATAAAAAATGCAGAGGTGACCAAATACCACCAAAAGAAAGCTTTATTTGTGGGGAAAAAAGGATATGAATTTTGTTTCGGTACAGGGCAATTGTCAGTTAAAGTAATGCAGTGCCAAATCGCCAAAAAAGGCCTGGTTATGAAGGGGGGGGTAAACTTTCCGGAGCTGAAGTGGTTAAAAAAGGCTAGTCATGAATAAAGGTACCATTAAAAAGAGATATAATTCTTGTTTAAAACTATAGCTCCAACGGTGGGCTAATAACCTTGAATGTCAACACCTGGTTTACACACAGCATGTCAATCAGTAAAATGTTATTCTAACCATTGAATGATTTTGACCCATCTGCTCACTCTTGAGATTTACAAGCACTTGGGGAGCCACTTGAAAGCTATATAAGTCGTATGGTTCATCATCACAAAATAAAGAGAAAAGAACAGCTAAAAAGATACACTCTTTGGCAGCGTCCAAAACATCACTGTCAATGCTGAAGTGTAAGCCAGATGCTGAAACATCAGCCATTCATATCTAAACTTCACAAAGTAAACATTTGATACAAGAAGTCAGAACAAATTCTGCACTAATTTACTTCCTTCATTAGTGCTCCGCTCTCACTTAAGCCTAACAATGACTGGATTCAGATTTTTCCTGCAGCAACTGAAATGAAACCTAGATGTGGCCTTCTCTTACCTCCCATTTGTACCGCTTTTAATCAGACTTCCTTATTGGATAATAGCCAAGTTAGTTTTTACATGTCTTTAGCTTGAGGTTAAAGTTTCATGTTTTATGGCTGCTGATAACCAAATGAACTGTGCAGTTCAACAATGGACAACTTTCTGCTTTTATTTGACATTGTCCAGCATACTTCTTGGAGGTACAAGACAGAAAGTGCTCTATTTAGCTGTTTATTTGGTAAGGTGACCTTGTTTCCTCCAGCTGCATGGGTGGCACTTTCACAGCATAAGTGAGATTACTTTTCTAAAGAATTAGACTAACAGGACACAGAGTACAGAATCCTGCCACTATTAACTGGATATATCTGCAGAGGTTTCCTCTGCACCCCAGACCATGCAGCATTTAAGGAATTAACAAAAAAAAAATATGCTTTGAAAGTGTCTATATTTATTTGAATATACATCCATAAAGTATGGTACCTAGAAAGAAATCAGACATCAGAACCTACCTTGCATTGTTACTTGTCTGCATTGGTACATCATACTTTTGTCATTATAAGGTGACTCAAGATTACATACACAAAATGAATGTGTATCGATGGTCATACACAAGAGAATCTGATTATTCATTTCTAAACAATCCGGCTTAAGGAACAGGGCTCAGTGCATGCATGGTCAACATACAGTAGGCCAGGGGTAGGCAACCTCAGCACTCTCCCCCTGCGCCACTGTTCTTCTCACACCTTATCCTGCTCCTCAGCTCTGCCCTGGTACCACTCATTTCCATTCAGGCACTCCAGTGACATGCACACCCCTGTGTCTGGGAGTTAAAAGTTGGGACATGGCTGGGGTAGAATGGTGGTAGTGAGCAGCGTAGAGCGGTCCCCATATCATCTGACTATATTGAGGGCCTCTGTACTGCTTTGCACTATGGGTACCCATATCTCATCACACTATGTGAGGCTATTGTACAGTTTTGGACTAGGAATCCCTAAATCTTCCAACTCCACTGTCTTCTGTACTGCCGCATATGTCATATTATTGTTCTCCATTTCATCTAACTGTACAGTGGGGCCCCCTGTACTGCTTTGCACCTTGGATCCCCACATTCTCGATATACTATCAATTCCCATGTCATCCGATTGTATTGTGAGATTCATGTTTGCCATCTTTCCTATATGGCTACTCTAGTCTTGTCTGCATTATGGGGCACCTGTATTGCAGTCTGAACAACATGTTTCCTATCACCTTGCACCTTCTTCTCTCACCATGTTTCTCCATCCTCCAGTTCCACTAGCACTCCCATATTTCAATGTTCTCCCTCTGCGGAGCACCCTCCTACTGCAACATTGCCCCCTCTCCTGTCACCCCCATCATTCCCTTCCAACAGTACCCAATACTTTCCTACCATTCTGCTTACCTTCTCTCAGCCCACTATCCTTTTAGCCTGCCCTGCATCACCCTGCGCTGTCTCCAACTGAAGATGTTTATAAGAATGGGTAAGTGACTGACACCCTTAATACAATGCGTGGGTTAGGTTGCAATTCCATTGAAATTCTAGTTACTCTTTATATATCTGTATTTTTATCTGTCATGACAAGTTACATAGTTCAAAAGCATTAGTAGTGAAATGAGATGTACTTTTCAGTGTACATAGATACCAAGGCCCTGTTTTGAGGAGGTTGATAGTGTGTCTTGGGGTGATCTTCGAGAGAATGTATTGTCCGGTAGAGAAAGGGAGGATGAGAGTGAGAAAGGTAAGAGAGGGAAAAATGCAGAAACATAGGATAGACAAACGTAAAGCCCATATAAACATCCAAAGAGAAAAGTCCGGGACAGCTGCACTTTTATTGAAGGTTCAAACCGTAGAGTATTAGGGATATGGGATAGGTTCAATAAAGGGGGTTATTTTGTTGTTTTTGTTCGGGTACCTGACTAAAGAACACAGACCTACGTTCGATCTTTACACTCAACGGACCGACACGTCCTTATCCCCCTGGTCTTTGGTCGTCGAGGACGTCGAGGACGTCGAGGACGTCCCCATCGCGATGTGTACGTAGATCTTATCTAATGTTATGGTCGTCCGTTCGAGAACGAAAAGACGGACACTACATTACATGTCACGTAAAAGAAGTTATTTTCACGTCGACAGGGCCTGAAAAGAGAAACCT
>BLSH010336072.1:252065-263762 GCA_018402905.1 Glandirana rugosa | reverse complement strand
GCTTGCTCCGCTTTTGCAACCTGCTTCCTCTTTTGCTGTGCTGGTGCCTCTGTGCGACCACCACCTCTTCCTCCAAACTCCGCACGTCACTCGCATGACCCTCATTCCATGTGGGGTCTAGGACCTCATCATCCTCCACATCATCTTCCACCCACCCTTCACCACTGCCCTCCTTGTCAGTCTGCACACTGAGGCAAGCTGCAGCAGTTGGCACCTGTGTTTCGTCATCATCAGAAATGTGCTGCGCTAGTGTTTCCATGTCCCCATCCTGCAACAGAAGTGGTTGGGCATCGGTGCACTCAATGTCTTCCACTTCTGGGGCAGCGCTATGTGGATGGCCCACGGAAAGCACACCAGGAGAGTCATCAAAAAGCATAAGAGTCTCTTGCAGGACTTGGGGCTCAGACTGCTTGGCTAATTTACAAGGGGCTGAGGTGAAAGACAGATGGCCATGGGGTTCAGATGCCAAATCTGAGCTTTCATCAAGGGACCGGGAGGGAGACAATGTGGAGGAACTGGAGGCATTGTCAGCCACCCAATCTACTATCGCCTGTACTTGTTCTGGCCTCACCAATCATTGAGGGGCATTTGGGCCTACCATATACCGGTGAAGGTTCTGTTGGCTACCTGAGGAAGGTGTTTCCCTTGTGCGTGTAGCTGGCACACCTCGACCACGTCCTTTCCTTCCAACAGGAGGTTCACCAACACCACCAACACCAGCAGCACCAGCATCACCAGCAGCACCATGACCACGTCCCTTATATGCTCTCCTCATTGCGCCCGCAAATGTACTATGTAGCCCTATGTAAGTATTTATTAATACCAATTAATACCTTTTTTTTGGAAAACACCAACGTAGCCAACGTATAAAAACTTTTTATTTTGGTGCAAGAAATGCACTGCTCACACCAACAGCTGGAAGCTCCTTTAGAACTAGGAGATGATTTTTGAACAATAAATAATCTGTCCCAGCAACAGCTGGAACCTGGCCCTATTTGAGTAGGCAATGTTTTTTGAACAATAGTCTGTCCCTCTAAGCAACAGCTGGAAACTCTCCCTTTAGAACTAGGAGAGGATTTTTGAACAATAATGTGTCACTTACAGCAACAGCTGGAAGCTCTCCCTTTAAAACTAGGAGATGATTTTTGAACAATAATTTGTCACTTACAGCAACAGCTGTAACCTGGCCCTATAGGAGAAGGCAATGATTTTTGAACAATAATCTGTCCCTCTAAGCAACAGCTGGAAACTCTCCCTTAAGAACTAGGAGATGATTTTTGAACAATAATGTGTCACTTACAGCAACAGCTGGAACCTGGCCCTATAGAAGTAGGCAATGATTTTTGAACAATAATCTGTCCCTCTAAGCAACAGCTGGAAGCTCTCCCTTTAAAACTAGGAGATGATTTTTGAACAATAATTTGTCACTTACAGCAACAGCTGAAACCTGGCCCTATAGGAGTAGGCAATGATTTTTGAACAATAATCTGTCCCTCTAAGCAACAGCTTGAATATCTCCCTTTAGAACTAGGAGATGATTTTTGAACAATAATGTGTCACTTACAGCAACAGCTGGAACCTGGCCCTATAGGAGTAGGCAATGATTTTTGAACAATAATCTGTCCCTCTAAGCAACAGCTGGAAGCTCTCTCTTTAGAACTAGGAGATGGTTTTTGAACAATAATGTGTCACTTAGAGCAACAGCTGGAACCTGGCCCTATAGGAGTAGGCAATGATTTTTGAACAATAATCTGTCCCTCTAAAGCAGAAGCCTTTACCTAGTGCAGTCAGATCGTTGTGTAATGCAGGGTTTGATCTGCAATCTGTCTCTCAAAGCAGCAGTATGTGAAATCTCAAATTATTCCCACAATCTGATCGTTGTGTACGATCCCACAATCTTAACGTTGTGTACGATCGTAAAGATCGTTGTGTTATGCAGGGTTTGATCTGCAATCTGTCACCTCAAAGCAGTAGTATGTGAAATCTCAAATTACTCCCACAATCTGATCGTTGTGTACGATCGTAGCGATCATTGTGTTATGCAGGGTTTGATCTGCAATCTGTCACTCAAAGCAGCAGTATGTGAAATCTCAAATTTCTGCAATCTGTCCCTCAGAGCAACAGTAGTAGTAATCTCAAGATGCAGGATCAGATGTTAAAATGTCTGCAATCTGTCCCTCACAAAAACGCTGGCAGCTTCCTCTCCCTATACTAGTCAGAGTCTCAGAGCGCATGTGACTGCAGCATCAAGTGACTCCAGCTTATATAGAGGCTGGGTCACATGATGCACTGGCCAATCACAGCCATGCCATTAGTAGGCATGGCTGTGATGGCTTCTAAGGGCAAACCAGTGAAATGCTTGTTGATTGGCTCACCCAACATGCGTGATCAACTACCAGAACCCAGAACCCGAACTTTTTTTGAAATGTCCGTGTTCGGGTTCGGGTCCCGGACACCCCAAAGTTCGGTACGGACCCGAATGTTACAGTCCAGGTTTGCTCAACACTAGTAAACACGGATCTCCGTTCTGTTAGAGGGGGAAGGGCGATGATCACAGGCTTCCTATATATGGAGGCTGTGATCATCCCCTTTCCCCACCCAGGGCAGCCCACACACAGTTAGAACACACCCAGGGAACACAGTTAACCCTTAGACCGCCCCCTGCAGGTTAACCCCTTCACTGCCAATGGTATTTACACAGTAATAAGTGCATTTTTATAGCACTGATCACTGTATAAATGCCAATGGTCCCAAAAAAGTGTCCAAATGGTCCGACATGTCCGCTGCAATATCACAGTACCGCTAAAAATCGCAGATCGCCGCCATTACTAGTAAAAAATGTAAAAAAAAATAAAAACCCCAGAAATGAATTCTCATCGTCCGTAAACGCGGCAACTTTTGCGCAAACCAATCAATAAACGCCTATTGTGATTTTTTTTACCAAAAATATGAGAAAGAATATAAATCGTCCAAAACCAATGGAAAAAATTTTTTTTTTATATTTTTTTTTTATTTGTATTTTAGCAAAAAGTAATAAATTTGTGTTTTTTTGCAAAATTGTAGCTCTTCTTTTGTTTATAGCAGCGATCAGAAATGACACAGAGATGATCAAATACCACCAAAAGAAAGCTCTATTTGTGGGAAAAAAAGGACGCAAATTTCGTTTGGGTACAACGTCGCACGACCGCGCAATTGTCAGTTAAAGCGACGCAGTGCCGAATCACAAAAAGTGCTCTGGTCCTAAAGTGTGAAATCCTTCCAGGGCTGAAGTGGTTAATGAGGGGAAAAATGAAATTACATGATTTTAGCAAATGGCTGCAATATAACAAAGAGTGAAAAATTTAAGGGGGGTCTGAATACTTTCCGTTCCCACTGTGTATATAATGGTATTATTAACCATGCACAAATATCTTTCTTATATTGAAATACACCCTTTAACACATTGACAGAATTCATGCTAGTTTACAATCTGGCTTGGATTATTTTATAAGTAAGTGATCCATAAGGAATAGGAATATCTCCACCTTTCCCGTATCATGACCTCTCAGCTATTCAAGAGCATTTGGTAAAATTAATATGATCTGCAGGAACATTTAAAAAAAAATATTGTATGTAGAGGCAGCCAAGTAGCTTGCATAATGATAAAGAAACCCTTATTGTCTCCTTTGCAAATGGAATGTGTGAATGGAAGCGGATATTCCATTGATGTCTCAGTGGTTACATTTCCACATTATATAAGAAATCATGGATCACAGAACTACAAATGAAATGTAAAATAAAAATATGGTTAAGAATGAAAAGGTTAGTTTATAATGTTAGATTTTCTGCCTGCAAACTTCTATTTTTTTCAAGGAATTCAGTGCAGTCAGGTATAATTTATTTAAAAAGGGATATATAGTGCACTTTTAGTTAAGTAAGACATAAATAATGATTTTGTATTGAAGTTTTGTAAAAGGTTAATAAAAACCCCAAGTTGATCAACCCGTACCGGGAAAGTCACTTGTAAAAACAATTCCAATTTCAATTCACTTTTCACAACTAATTACAGGCAGTCCCCGGGTTACAAACAAAATAAGGACTGTAGGTTTGTTCTTAAGTTGAATTTGTTTGTAAGACAGAGCAGGTACATTTTTTAAGTGTAGCTTTAGCCCTGTCTATGTTTCTGTTCAAAAGATTTCACCTCACTTCCTGTCCCAATGACAATTGGATTTTGAAAATTTTCGGTCGTTGTGGAAACAAACCTTGGTGATAAAGCATCAGTGGGACATGTTTCCCATAATAACTCTTACAGGAGTGAATTTCCCTTCCTAGGGGTAGATTTTCTCTCACTTCCTGTTGTTTCCCTCTGTTTGTAAGTAGGAGTCGTTCGTAAGTTGGATGTTTGTAACTAGGGGACCGCCTGTACTATTATAACCAATTTGTTGTGTTGCACTACTTATAAATGTGAATAAAAATAACCTCCCATACATATAAATACCAAAAAATAAATAAAAATAAAAAACTTTCTTTGTATATTAATATCTATACCATTCAGTGTGAAAATCAAATTTAAATCCTTTACAAATGTAACTTTTTAGTATATGCCCACAAAAAAGTCCCAACATGTACTCCTGCAATATACTGAATGAAAAGGCAGTCCACTGTGGTTAAATGCTCAATTATCCACGTGAAAATCAGTTGTGGAATTTGTGTTCCACCACAAACTGAAGTGCTCCACCAGCAATAGAAATGCTTGCTCACCTGACCTATATAAGTATTCATACAAAATGCTTTTAAAGATTATCTGCTGATGAATTTATCCATCCAAAAGCTGCCCAAGGTGTGACAGTCTCTCTTGAATAGCAGCAGCGGGTCCCCCGAATAGTGTAGTAATCTTTGTTGTTGAAAATGCACAAACTGCAATAAAAAATGAACTCACAATTAGAGTTGAGCGAACCCGAACTGTAAAGTTTGGGTCCGTACCGAACTTTGGGGTGTCCGTAACCCGGACCCGAACCCGAACCCGGACATTTGAAAAAAAGTTTGGGTTCGGGTTCTGGGTTCGGGTATTTGATCACGCATGTTGAATAGCTGCAGGACAGCCAATCAACAAGCGTTTCACTGGTTTGCCCTTAGAAGCCATCACAGCCATGCCTACTAATGGCATGGCTGTGATTGGCCAGTGCATCATGTGACCCAGCCTCTTTATAAGCTGGAGTCACTTAGTGCTGCATGTCACATGCTCTCTGGGTAGTGTAGGGAGAGGATGCTGCCAGCGCTGTGAGGGACAGATTGCAGATATAATAACATCTCATCCTGCATTACAGAACGATCTGACTGGACTAGGTAGAGTTTATTGCTTAGAGGGACAGATTATTGTTCTAAAATCATCTTCTAGTTCTATAGGGTCAGGTTCCTGCTGTTGCTGTAAGGGACAGATTATTGTTCTAAAATAATTTTACTTCCTTTTGCAGCTCTCTAGCACTTTCCAGGACTTTTTTACAGTCATTTTTGTGCCGAAAAGTTCGGGTCTCCATTGACTTCAATGGGGTTCGGGGTAAAGTTTGAGTCAAGTTCGGTACCGAACCCGGACTTTTTCCCGAAGTTTGGCGGAATCCACCGAACCCGAACATCCAGGTGTTCGCTCAACTCTACTCACAATATGTTTTTGAATCACAGACTCATTAATAGCATTAAACACATAGACCTTTGTTTCTTTGGCACCGGCAGGCCGTAAGTGAGTAGTGCAACACAGCATATTGGTCATATTGTTCTTGGTGTGGGAACTCATTTTGTGTTTGCTGCTGCTCTTGCTTTCAACTTGCACATGATTGGATGATTGAGAAATGTACCACATTTACTAAGCTCTGGGGAAATGAGAGGAACTGCACTTGCAAAGTGCACAGTGTATTTGATTTTAGTAAATAAACCCCACTATGTCCTCTCCAGTTCTATGCACTTCCATTCAAAACCTCAAAAGAGGAGTTGATGTGTCTTTAAGCCACAAATGCATACATTTCTTTGCACAACCTCTGCCATCTGTGATTTATTAAGGGTATTCACTTTCACTCACTGTCCTGTAGACTCAACAGGAAGAGAGAGTATACAGTCCATAAAGGTCCATAAATATTGGGACATCGATACAATTCTAATCTTTTTGGCTCTATACAACACCACAATGGATTTGAAATGAAACCAAATAGATGTGCTTTAACTGTAGACTTTCAGCTTTGATTTGAGGGTATTTACATCCAAATAAGGTGAAAGGTGTAGGAATTACAACAGTTTGTATATGTGCCTCCCACTTTTTAAGTGACCAAAAGTAATGGGACAATTGGCTGCTCAACTGTTCCATGGCCAGGTGTGTTATTCCCTCATTATCCCATTTACAAGGAGCAGATAAAAGGTCCAGAGTTCATTTCAAGTGTGCTATTTGCATTTGGAATCTGTTGCTGTCAACTCTCAATATGAGATCCAAAGAGCTGTCACTATCAGTGAAGCAAGCCATCATTAGGCTGAAAAAACAAAACAAACCCATCAGAGAGATCGCAAAAACATTAGGTGTGGCCAAATCAACTGTTTGGAACATCCTTAAAAAGGAAGAATGCACCGGTGAGCTCAGCAACACCAAAAAACCCGGAAGACCACGGAAAACAACTGTGGTGGATGACCGAAGAATTCTTTCCCTGGTGAAGAAAACACCCTTCACAACAGTTGGCCAGATCAAGAACACTATCCAGGAGGTAATAGTTTCAAGCAATGTGGTTGCAACGCTCTGCACAGTGGAGAAAATCAACCTCAAAGTGGTAGCCAGGGTGCCTGCGCTGTGATGTGTTCCCACACACCATACAAATTGGTATTCAAGAGATAAGAAGAAACAGCCGGCAACTCCGTGATCCTCTATTGATTTATTCGTGTAGACCACACCAGTGAGTACAAAAAATATGGCAGACTAGTTTCGGCAAACAAGCCTTGATCACTGCACACAAGTGAATGTAAAATGAACATACTGTACATATAAAGAGAGTTAACATAATCATCAGTGCCTCCCTCCACTTCTGATTGGTTAAATGCTTAATTGAATAAGTTGACAATTCATTGGTATTTCATTGGTTTTCCCTTCTGTGCCTGAATACCAATGAATTGTCAACTTATTCAATTAAGCATTTAACCAATCAGAAGTGAAGACAAAACTGAAGGGAAAAGGCCCCAAGAACAAGCAGGAACTGAAGACAGTTGTAGTAGAGGCCTGGCAGAGCATCACCAGGGATGAAACCCAGCGTCTGGTGATGTCTATGCATTCTAGACTTCAGGCTGTAATTGACTGCAAAGGATTTGCAACCAAGTATTAAAAACTGAAAGTTTGATTTATGATTGTTAATCTGTCCCATTACTTTTGGTCCCTTAAAAAGTGGGAGACACATATACAAACTGTTTGAATTCCTACACCGTTCACCTGATTTGGATGTAAATACCCTCAAATTAAAGCTGAAAGTCTGCAGTTAAAGCACATCTTGTTTTTTTCATTTCAAATCCATTGTGGTAGTGTATAGAGACAAAAAGATTAGAATTGTGTAGATGTCCCAATATTTATGGACCTGACTGTATATCTTTCCAGTGTAAGAAAATCCCCCTCTAGGACAGCTGTCACAGGAACAAGCAAGGGTTCCCATTGGACGATTTCCCTTGTATTCCGGTTCTGTTGGCAACTCAAAAATTTGGGCTTACCTTCCCTTTCCTTTCTGGTGACACTGGTGATCAAGAGAATTAAAAGCGTCATTCTCCCTATATACTCTATGCTCACACAATCAGTCACCTGTTCATGGCGTTAGAGGTGTAGCCAGCTGCACCTGCTGAGGGTTTAAGCAGGATGATTCACATGGAGGCTCTTGGTTCTCATACTGCCTTGTTACTTGACACATCAAGCACACCTATCTGATAAGTACATCACATCCCATTCATTGGGATATTTTTATGCAGCCCCATACACTTCTTTTAGGACTTACGTTACAGTTGAAGGTGGCTCACTGGTAATATTACATCTCACATTTGTTTTATAGCACGGTTCTTTGTTACTTATAGCACCTCTCTCCTTACCAATTGCCCACATATCCCTAGATTACACTGCGTGAGACATGTGTATTATTATCTGCAGTCTGCAATGGCAGCATACGTTGTAATACCTCAGATATATATATAGATATTTACATTGAAGTTACCAAATTACCTTTAGCCAGCCAATGCAGCATGTGTAAAGATACTCAGATATATACATTCAAATTTTCATTACAGCTGTTAATCCTGGATTTGTGGGACACCCCTTGGATACACTTTTTTCAGTCATGACCACCCTCCTCCTGCTTCCCTGGTGCCATGCTGCTTGCTCCATCTCTTCAGCTCCCGGAGGAGACATATTCTGCGGCTGCTCTTCTTAAGGGAGCACACCTGTCTTGGAACCTTGGCCAAGCTATATTTGTGTGTATGGGGCTGTTGCATATGGGCTCCTGCTCTCAAATAGATGCTTTTTTGTGACATTTCCAATTGTTACTTTGTTTCATAGATATAATGTCCACCCTGTCCGCCTTTAGGCTATCCTTGAAAACTCACTTATTCAGGGAAGCCTACCCCACCTCCACTTAAGAACTGTGCTTGAGTTACCTCTATCAGATCATCCCCTGCAGCCATTACCTTTTGTACCACCTCCTCCTCCCTTTAGATTGTAAGCTCCACGAGCAAGGACCCTCCTATTCCTTCTGTATTGAACTGTATTGTAATCGTACTGTGCCCCTTCTTTATTTTTTAAAGCACTGTGCAAATGTTGGCGCTATATAAATCCTGTATAATAATAATAATAATATACTGCACTTTAAGATCTCCTCCTGAGGAACCAAGCACAGACTTGCGAAATGCATTGAGTTATGGATGCCTATATAGATATATTTTGTACATTTTACAATTTTTAACAATGTATCAACATTTTGACACATTTTGGATTGTATGTCTCTTTCATTAAGCTTGGCTCAAATGTTCATGTATTTGCTGATGAACTTAATAAAGATGTTTTTATACATATTTATACTTGCTTTTCTGGCCCCCATTCCCACCTCACTCAAAGTCCCATGGGCTTTTTTTCTCCTTTAATGTGGAAACAGAGACAGCAAACCTCTAGCTTGGGGTCAGAAACCAATAGATCACAGACAAGTGACTGGTAGATCGCGGTCTGGGCTTGCTGACCCGCCATCCCAAAGCATCAAACAGAGTGCAATGCAGAGGGATGGCTTGCAAAGTTGGAGCTGTAGTAGGGAGCAAGAGCAACATAAGCTGATGCCTCCTCTCAAATGTTGGCTCCTGTCCCATGTGGAGTGATACCAACTGCACTCCACCACTTATCCTGGCTAGCAGTCTCAAGAGTGGTACCAGCAGCAGGAAAGAGGAGATCTTCAGGTCAGTGTGAAGCAATATACTGGGCAAAATAGTATAGAACTGCTTTCACCTAATGTGCTGCGGTTTAACCACACCCAGGGTGCAGTGCAGTGTGCCTGCAGCTTTCCTGCAGGTTTGCTGTGCTTAGCCTTCAAATATAACCTGCGGATTTGGTGTACTTTCTGAATGCAGGAGGTTTGGTACGCTTTCAGAAAGTGCACCACACCTGCAGGGTACAATAGACGTCTATGGCAAAGCGCAGCTTAGCCAGGACAGTCACAGATGCACTGTGCTTCACCTGCGGTGTAGGTAAACTGCAACGCATCAGTGTGAAAGCAGCCTTATAGGGGGCTCAGAACAGTAAGGGTTAATTAAAACCCCCACAGTTAATACGTGTTTTTACCACCCCTGCCCAGCTGCACCCCCTTTAGCTGCAGTGGCCATCAAGTGAATGAGGCTGCTCTGCAAATGCCCTGCAACCTTGTGCAGTACAAGAAATAAGGGGTTAAAGCAGGCAGTGTTGTGTTGCTTTCTCACCACCTGCTTTAACCCCTTGGACCCCGCAGAAGCATGCAGTTGCAGGGCACTTGCAGAGTGGCCCCATTTACTGATTAGCATGTGGTCATGATTGGCAGGCAGTAATACCCACCAAAACCAACAGGGGGTTTAATTCCTTCTGCGGCATGTGTACAACATTGGCTGCTGCCTCAGCAGCTAAAAGGGGTAGGGATTGGGAAGGATGCCACTGCCAAATGCAACTAAGGGCCCAATCACAAGTGCAGCCGGTACTGCTGCTCATCTGAAAAGCAATCCAAGTGTGTTTGACAGGTGGTGAGGAGGCCATATGTTGCCTCCTCACCACCTAATTTAAGCCCATATATGTCATGCAATGCATGCGATTGTGACACGGTAGTACGGCAATTAGGGGTTTAAATTAGGTGTGAGGAAGCGGCACTGTGCCCGGTGATCTTTGACTTCTCCCATGTTGTTCAGGTAGATCTCCACCTCTTTATCTGCTTTCCGAACACCCGCCGCAGTTATACTGCGGCAATATCACGTACCTGGCGGTGGAGTCTGTCTTGTGCAGGAAGCAACCACTCTTGCGGCCCTGGTTCGAGGGTCCCCGGTAGAGCAGACAGGGAGCCCAGGAGCTCAGGGGGGCACGAGGGCTGGACAGGATCCCTGGTGGTGATAAGGATGGTCCGGTGTAGCTCGTGCAGGTAGCGGATGGTCGTACAGGCCGGGTCGGTAACAGGCAGGCAATGTGGTACAAAGGGTGCAGGCAAAGGGGTCGTCAGGTGCAGGCAGGGTCGTCAACAGCCTGGCAGCAGAAGTACAAGAGGATCAGGCAGAAGAGTGGTCGCTGGGCAAGCTGGGGGTCGGTGCAGGTGGAGATCAATCAACGTCAGAAACAAGCCGGGTCACAGGAACAGAAAATCAGGATACAGACTACTCAGGAACACTCACACGCTATAGAACGGACAGCATTTGCTACAGGAAGCAGGAAGTTTAAATAGAGCTGCTGCTCCAGGAAATAGAGGAAAGCACAACCAAATGCATTAACCCTTAGCACAGTCTTTTCCTAACACAGGCAGAGGGGAGGACTCTGACAGAGGCACGCCGGGATGATGTCATCGGTGCAATCGCAATTTAGCAGTTCTCCGCATCGAAGCAGAATCATGATGCATCAATTAAACAATTATTTTCAACACCCCTACTATATAGGTTGTACCATTGCACTTATAAGTCCATTTGTACAATTTTACAGAGGAAGTGTAGGGCTGCGCTGCATTTTTTTGCTTTTTATTGACTCACGTTGGATGTGAGGACAAGATAACAAGATTCTGTGGTTATTGCTTTTGAGGTTTTTTTTTTTTTGGTAGTTGTTTTATTTAATTTGGTATGTCCTCTGTATAATGGAGCCAGTGGCTCTGCATATTGATGGCCAAACTGACGGTCTGGCCAAACTGTAATAATAGTTGCAGGGTCTTAAATGGGCATTGTTAAATATGAGGAAATCGTTACACACAGGGTGCAGAGTTCAGGAACAGGCTATGTACAGAGTGCGGGGTTCAGGAGTGTGTAACTTACAGAGTGCAGGGTTCAGGGTGTGCTAAATGCACCGAGGTAATATGTCTCCTGTATGGTTTAATTTATTTTGTTGATGGTTTTTTTTTTTTTGGAGTTTTCGTTATTGGTGTCTTAGAACAATAGAACAGGAGTGTAGGTTGCACTCAGTTATTTTTCGTTTTTTTACGTCGCGTCGGGATGTGAAGGAGACATTTTAACATGTTT
>BLSH010336072.1:230290-241086 GCA_018402905.1 Glandirana rugosa | reverse complement strand
CTTGGCAGCTGTACGCTTGACTTTTCTCAGTTCACGGGCAGTTATTTTGCGTCTTGGTTTTTCCACACGCTTCTTGCGACCCTGTTGGCTATTTTGAATGAAACGCTTGATTGTTCGATGATCACGCTTCAGAAGCTTGGCAATTTTAAGAGTGCTGCATCCCTCTGCAAGATATCTCACTATTTTTGACTTTTCGGAGCCTGTCAAGTCCTTCTTTTGACCCATTTTGCCAAAGGAAAGGAAGTTGCCTAATAATTATGCACACCTGATATAGGGTGTTGATGTCATTAAACCACACCCCTTCTCATTACTGAGATGCACATCACCTAATATGCTTAATTGGTAGTAGGCTTTCGAGCCTATACAGCTTGGAGTAAGACAACATGCATAAAGAGGATGATGTGGTCAAAATACTCATTTGCCTAATAATTCTGCACACAGTGTATATTTGATATTGGGCGCATTTTAACACTCCTGAGCATGAAAGAGAATAGAAGACAAGACTTCTGTCTACCTTTGATCTCTCCAATTTGTCCACCTAGCTTTATGCCTCCTTAACACCTGTGTTTGGGGCTGACTATGATTTCCTCAAAAACAATGAGAAGCTGACAGTGCCCACAGCCATTAGCAGTCATTCACATATAATTGAACATCCTGCATTTACCTGTGGATGAACAGTCACTACAGGAAATCCTTGTGAGTCTCCCACAGGACATTGTAGTTGCCCCCAAATGCAGGTATGAATGAAGCCTTAGGGCTCTTTCACACATACGGACCGTTTGGGTCCGCCTGTCAGTTTTTCAGGCGGACCCAAACGGACACTCCACGTACTTCTATGGAGCGGCGGATGTCAGCGGTGACATGTCCGCTGACACCCGATCCGCTCCGATCCGCCAGAAACAGACGGATGGAAGCCCTATTTTCCATCCGCCTGGCGGATCGGATCGGATGAACACGGACAGACAGTCCGTGCTCATCCGATTCTCCATAGAGGAGAATGGAGCTCTGACAGGTCAATCTCTGCACAGAGGGCAGAGACTGTCCTGTCATCCGTCGGCTCAGTGGGGATCAACGGATGGATCCCCGCTGAGCAGCGGAGCCCGTCAAAACGGGCTCCGCATGTGTGAAAGAGCCCTTACAGAGAAATAGGCAACGTACTAATAGAACTATTTTTACCCCTGGGATATTTGGGTAGGAGTCAACAGTAATAATTCAGCATGTGCAAAGTGAAATACCACGTGTATACCATAGGCGTGGGCACATAGGGTGGAAGGTGTGCCTGGGCACACCCTAATCACCCTGTACTGTGCAGATTCCCCCTGCTGCCTGGCTGCAGAGAAAGGGACTGGGGAATCTCTGTCCTCAGTCTCTTTCTCTGTCTCTGTTTAGACCTCTGATATTTTACCAAAGCCCCCCAGCAGGGCCCCTAAATAAAATTGTAAAAAAAAATAATATATAATATTGTAAAAAATAATAAAAAACAAAATTGTAAAAAAAATAAACTGCTGATATCTATCTCTGCCCTACTGACACTGTCCTCTGGCCTTCTGACATATATATATATACACACTCATGTTTGTTTGTGCTTTGTGGTGCACACCCCAATGCAATAGGCTGCGCACACCTAAGGTGTATACATTTTATTTGTAGAGTTAAAAATGTTAAAATGACACACAGATTAAAAAACAAAGCAGTTGCAGATTATGCCACAAGTAAAGTACACAGAACCAGGTAACTAAACAATGAGTATAGTCACGCTAGCAAATAATATTGCTGAAAGGTCCCAACCTGTTTCGGAAATCTTTCTCAATCATCTTTTCCTTCTTCAGGGGACATATAGTGTGTGTACTTTTGCAATCTACAAAATGTATACAATCTATTAGTACTTCATACTACTTCACCCTGCCTTCCATGCCTCTCACCTTTCCCCCTTCCCCCATTGGGAACAGATGCCCAATTCCCATATCTATTACTTTATTGATTATTATATGTACTCCCTAGCTGATTACACTCCAGCAAACTACTTTATATACAGGGTACCATATGACTGGATTTTGCTGTGGGGGTCTTCCTACAACATATATTATTAGTACTGACTTTATGGATATTGAGGTGTCTGTGGAAGCGATGGATGCTGACCGACATGCGATTGACAGGATTGAGACATACTAAGTCTCTCCTTAACTCTATCACTCTTCTCTTTTTACTCCTCTATCGAGAGATTGTGGCTGGGAGTGCACACAGCATTGCAGACGCTATGTAAGTAGCCAAAAGTCATTATTTCGTGGGATGTCCTATCCTCTGTCTTATGCTCAGTACCATTGGTTTGTGACTGCCGCACTGTACCTCCACCTCATGGTGGTTATCCACTTGGCAATATTATTATATGTAACATATTCTAGGGTATTTCATGCTTTCTTCTTGTTGTGGATTTGTAAAAAAAAAAATTAAAATAGAAAACAATCTATCTAGGCTCTGTATGCCATGTAATGAATCTTGTATTTTTGTGCATTTCCATGCATCTTCCAATGAAATATTTGTGTATAATTTATACACCGTTTAATAGTGATGTTTGTATACATTTTGTAGATTGCAAAAGTACACACGCTATATGTCCCCTGAAGAAGGAAAAGATGATTGAGAAAGATTTCCGAAAAATGTTGGGACCTTTCAGCATTTGTTATTATTTGCTAGCGTGAATATACTCATTGTTTACTTACCTGGTTCTGTGTACTTTACTTGTGGCATAATCTGCAACTGCTTTGTTTTTTTAATCTGTGTGTCATTTTAACATTTTTAACTCTACAAATAAAATGTATACAAGTGGTATTTCACTTTGCACATGCTGAATTATTACTGCTGACTCCTACCCAAATATCCCAAGGGTAAAAATATTCCTATTAGTACAAATATATTTATAGGGATATGGTAGTTGCGAGTCCTTACCTTTGATGACTGACCCATTAGGTCTTTATATGAAGTTACTAACCAGATCCTCACTCTGTCCCGAGAAATAGGCAAAGGACCCAACAGTTTATAAAGGCCTAGTCTTTTGCTAGAATTATAAATGTATGTGAGGTTCCTCCTTAGCTAATGCTTTACTATGGCAGTATTAATCTTTTAAAGTGGTTCTAAAGACTGAAGTGTTTTTTTTTTTATCATCATGCATTCTATGCATGATGGTTAAAAAAACCTTCTGTGTACTGCTCTCCCACAGCCCCCCTAATACTCACCTGAGCCCCTCTCAATCCAACAATGTGCACGAGAGACTCAGCTATCCCGGGACTCCCTCTCCTCATTGGCTGAGACAGCAGCAGGAGTGTGAGTCAATCACAGCCAGTGAGCCAATGAGAGGAGAGCAGGGCCGAGCTGCAGCTCTGTGTCTTATGGACACATGGAGCAAGACTAAGGCTGGGTTCACACCTATGCGAATTGGTTGCGGCTTAAACTGCATCCAATTCGCAGGACACTTGAAAACACATTGTTTTCAATGTGTCCGGTTCACATAAGTCCGGTGCTTTCGCACTCTGCATTGCACAAAAAACACGTGCGTTTTTTGTGTAATGCGGTGCAAATTCCCAGCCCGTTGTGTTCAATGGGAGCGTATCTAACACGGAGATGCACTCCGCACTGAACGGGGATATTTTCCCCTGCTCGTGGCTCCTCCCCTCTCCCTCCCCCCTCAGCTGCTGCGCTGTGGGAACGGACAGGAGCTGCTGAATGGCGGCTCTGCCCCTTCCCGGCAGCAGACAGGCTGGAATTCGCACCGGACAGGTGTGAATCCAGCCTCAGGATCGAGCATGCACCGGTGTACCCATAGCAAGCGGCTTGCTATTGGAGGCACTGGCCAAGGAGAGGGACCTGTGTAGAAGAGGATCGGAGCTGCTGTGTGCAAAACCACTGCACAGAGCAGGTAAATATAACATGTTTGTTTTTTTTGTTTTTGTTTTTTTAAAAAGCCGAACCTTTACTACCGCTTTAACTTGGTCTTTGCAGGAGTAAACAGTGTGGTGAATTTATGCCAATAAAAAAACTACTCCACCCCTTTCTGGAAGGATTTGATAATGTGGCAATTTCACAATATGGGGTTAAATAAGGATTTACCCACTTTCAATATCCTATGCAAGTAGCAGATGAGATGGACATACAGGAAGTCATACAGTAACAGATACTGGTTTTCTATTTAAGCTATTAGTCTGTAATTTGGTTCAAAAATGATATCTGTGATATCGTGCAATAATTTGAGATATTCCAATATCAATAAAGTATCAATATGGGCAATATCACTTACCTTTTCAGTTGTATAGGATTTATTCCAGATTACTTTGTTTGTAAAAAGTTAATTTTCAACACAGAAGCAAGCTGGTTTTAGATGAAAAATATTAAATAATATGTAGTTTTATAAGTATTTGGATAAAGTACATTATTCATATTAATTGACTGAGCTACATAACTACGACAACAGTTTTGGGTGTTTTTTCTTACACTAAGCAGTGTTCTGTGTATTGTTTATTGCACCATAGTTATAACTTATTTTAATGTAGATTCTTGCAAAAAGCCATATTTTTTTGATTTACATTTTTATGAGTAAATTAAGCAAATAATAGTCTTCTCCCTATATCCAGCGTCTTGATTTCTATATTCTAATTTCAGGGGATCTAAATATATACTTATTTTTTGTAGAGTGGCTGCTACATGTCACTTGACAAATATTTAACAAAGGCTTTAAAACTGCTTCGCTTTTTTTAGCATTTTTACTCAGATCCATATTTGGATATAACATGTTCCTGGGTACTAAGGAAAGCAGGCACATTCCAAATTAGTACTAAATGAATTAGAGATGTACATTCCATAAACAGACATGAATGAAGAGCACATAAAGTATACCTACCAGCATACTGTACAACACAGTTTGCAGAAAATCTGTTAGCTTTTAAGCAAGGCCTTTGGAGCACCATGCCTCTCAACATTTGTACTTGAGAAAAAGGAACATGAGGACCTACGGCGCAAAAAAAATTGCCACTGCAACAAGTAGGCGTGGATAAATTACACTAAAATATGAGACATGGCTTAACAGAATTGTAGTATTCACCACAAACTTATTCCAAAATCCATTTACTCACAAAATGCTCTTTAAATACAGCGGCACAAATGAGAACCTTACAGACATACAAAGCTCTGAACACAAAGAATATTTGTTTTAGAATTACAAACCCTTTCATTACACATGCCTTTCTCTACATATAATATATGGACACACAGCTAACACTTTGACTTTTAAAGTCCCAAACGCCATTTTACTTCTTGTAACAAGATGCATATGTATTGATATCCAATGTTACCAGTAATCGTGGGAGATGGTCTCTCTTAGTTAAAAACATGTAGGGACCACACTGTTGTCCACCATAGATAAATAGTCTGGATTACAAACATAAAAAGCTGTGTTTGTCCCAAAAATGGACAATTAAACACCACATATGCATGATTCATCCACACAGGTAAATAATGTCAAGTTCTTAGTTGAAATGGTTAGAAAATCATATTTATCAAACAGATCCCCAAGTTCATATCATAATGGTCAGAAACCATATAAGCCAAAAAAGTCACTGATAACTCAGTGGAGTCATAATTACTCCACACAGGTTAACTGTTTCAAGTTAATAATGAAATGATCAAAAGCCACCTTCTGTGGGCTTACAGTACTGCAATACCCTACTCATCCACAAGTCATTTGATCCCCTACTGAAAGACAGCTTAAAAGATTGGGCTATAGTCAAAGTAGAGGGTCTTTCAGTATTGTAATGTAAACGCTGAGCTGTGTTACCACTGAGGATGTGTATCTGTCAGAGGGAAGCTAAGCTGTGATTAACAGTTAAAATACAGTATATAGTTTTAGAAATCTATATGAGACACGTTTTGGTCCACTGCAGTTAGGGAGAGGATTTTAAAATGCTTTCAATTCATTTTTGTAGTCTAAAAAAAATAAAGTTTGATCCAGAAAGTTTGTGAATATAGATATCATCACTAAAGGATATCTTTATAGAGCACAAATTCTTTGCGTATGGTACATATGTGATAGTCAATTTGAGGGGATCACAGGGTCTAACACTTAGTAGCTAACACTCCTGCGTTACAGCCCTGGGTTCCTTTCTCCATGTTTGTAGAGTTTATTTCAGGTCTTACATTCCAAAATCATAATGAACAGTTAACTGGCTTTCACTCAAATTGGCCTTAAAGTGGTTGTAAATCCCAGTTTTGGAATCTGAGCAAAGCACATATAGCTGTAGTGTTTACTTATCTCTCCTCAAAGCTCTAAGTGCAGTTTCTCTCTAGTGCTTTGTTCCTCTGTTATTATCATGAGTCACTTCTGAGAAGTTTTCCCGACACACAAGATAAATTTGTGTCAAGAGGCAGGGGGGAGCCCAGAATGGAGCTTTCCATTCAGGACACAGGTCTACTGTGTGGAGGGAGGGGGGGTTCTGCCTTTCCTCCAATCAAATCTCACCCACTGTTACTGCAGCCTCTCCACCCCCTCCTCTGCTCCTGACACATTAAGAAAGATTTTAACACTTTTCTGCCCTTTTGGAGTGGTGTAGCATAGGGAAGACTGCTGATGAACAAGTAAAACCTATGTAGGAGGATTTGTTTAACCTCTATGTATCATCTGAGGCTGTTCACTTCACTGGGTATATGTGAGGCTTTGCTACCACTTTAATGTTCTTGTGTGGGGCCTCAGTAGGAGCACGAGTGTTCAAGTTTTTTCAACTGTGACTGAAGTAAATTGTTCATAGTTCTCTGTGGAATATGTTGATGCTATATAAATGAGTAAAATAAAAATGTCATGAGCATCATTACTATCCTCGACGCGATCAGAAAGTTTGATAGGACCTCCCTTTTCTCTGAACAAGTCTTCGTTCTTTGTGGCATGGATTCTGCATTCCACAAATATTCTTAGCAAATTCTGGTGACCTGATTGCAATTTTTTCATATTTTGTGGAGCCCATCTAGGGTGACTTCACACTGCCTTGCTGCGATTTCGCTTTTTGCAGGGAAAATGCACTGCGGTTTCCAGTGTGTGGGGGTGCCATTAGCATCAATGACACCCCCACGCATCTCTTTAACTGCAGCATGTTTTTTCCTGGGGGTGGTTGCGGGTGCAGGAATCGGTGCAGGAAGTGTGGTCACGCAGCAGCAACCACCTGTACAAGTGTGAACCTAGCCTTAGTGTATGTTCACATTTTGGCCCACTGAAGTATAAATAGTAACAGTCAAGGACATTTAAGAACAACATGGGTGATGGAATTAAAACCAGATCTGTATGTTTAAAGCAAATACAGGTTGAAACATGCAGACACCTTATGAGAAAGCAATAAGCGTTTACCATGCTGCTTTTGAACCTACAGAATTAACCAGAACCACATCTGATTCTTGTTTATTTGCTTTTGATTATAAATATTAGAGAACTCAAGTTAATTTAAAGGAAATTAAATTCCTCCTATATTTATCTTCCCAGGTTAGGAAAGGAACTTGGTCCTCAGTACAAAATATTTGCAATTTTCCATTCTGTTTTTTTACCAGAACACAAACTAGAAATGCACATACTGAAGCCTAATAAGGGTCTATGGGACATGTGGTAAACGTATGTTAAAGTTGTCGTGGAAACTACATTTGAAGAAATATTTTTTGGTAACCTAATAGATAAAGCAGGTGATAATTACCCTACATCAGCACACCCACATGCTCCATTGTGGACTGGTTACAAATGGCTTTTATGTAACATCCAAGATTCCGTGGAGGACATTTATTGAACTCTAAAGGGCCTCTTCATGTGTTACCAGTGCAGACGTTTCTCTTAGATTTCTTGGCTTGTGTGTTTAATTGAGAAAATGGAAAGGCAATCCCTGAAAGAGGGATATGTATGTATTTATTCGTGAAATAAAAAGGAAACCAAAAGGTTGTTAAATTCGATCTGTTTTCCACTTCAACTGCTACTCAGACCTCGCAAGCTGGCAGTGAGCCGAGGAATAAGAATCACAGAGCAATAGAGGATAAAATAACTTAACCACAACAACAGTTGCCGTTTATTGTGATAGTTTGTGATCCAGAGCCATGTTTAAATATGAAAAAAGGGGGTTGTTTGACTTGTTTGGGAGTGATGCAGAAATCAAAGGAGGAACATATGCATGACATTAGGAATACAGTGGTGTTGTTGCTTCAGTTAGCCTTATAAAAAATACAGCTGTTCTTGACATGCATGTTGCCCGCTTTGTAACATTGTGAACACCTTTGCAAGACCAAGCTGGCTTTCTCTCTTTTTCAATAAATCACTTATTTCCTTTCCCTCCCTCATAGGAAATCAGTCTGTGGTGTACACCAGGTCTACATAGTTTTCAGGTGCTTATACATGCCTGTGCAATAACACTGCTTAGAAAACGACTGCATCATCTCTATGAATTACTATTGATATGATTGTCTGGAAAAGTAATTTAAACTGTATGGCCGGTCATTTAAAATTCATAAAACTTTGTGGAGGTAATATGAGAATGGTCTACATATATTCAGTAAAATTGGGTTTGTCTAAGAATTTTAAATATTTAAGATTCACCAAAGGTTACTTTACTGCATTGCCCTTTAGCTTATATTTGTGTCTTTACAAAATGGCTCAAATACAGCGCCAGCTCGGATATACTCTATTAGCACTACTGTTTATACAGCTATCTTTACAGCCCCTTTGTGTATTAGCTTTCACTAATATGACGTAGGGTAAATTTTGAAGGAGATGACATTTAGAGGCAGCAGATAAGGCATACTTGCCAACGAGCCTCCTTTATACTCACCTATCCCTTAAAGGCTGTGTCCAGGGCTGTGTCCCAAAATCACAGCTGTACTGGCCAGACGTGCTCTGCTACTGTGTCTACAGATGATTCATGTGCAAATTTAAAGTCATTCATATGTAATTCACACCGGCATTTATATGCAAATTACCCTATGCAAATCACTCCCCCTGTGGTCCCATTGCCATCACCTTTGCTGGATTCCTCCCATGTGGGGAATGTAAACATTCAGCAGCAGACTTAGAAATCCTCTCTGCAACTGCTTCCATTGTGTCTTCCACCCAGTACTGCACTTGAAGAGTGCTATAGTGCTGCAGCAGAGGTGAGTAGGAGGAAAAGTCTTACCATTTGGAGTGTAATGGTTAACAATGGGGAGTTGGGGTGCAATGGTGAGCAAAGCAGGGGCGCTGAAGTAAATAGGGTGTATCCTTTGGAAGTAAAGGTGAGCATGGGGACTGGGATGCAAAGATGAGAAAAGGAGAGGGTAACAGTTGGGGTGCAGAGGTGAGCAAAGAGGGTTTGTGTAGAGGAGCTGGGATAGCAAAGGTGAGTAGAGGGGGCATGTAGAAATAAGGGGGGGGGGCAAGGTGGATTGCAGAGGTTAGCTGGGGCTTTGGGATACAAAGGTGAACTGAGAGGGATGTATAAGGACGCAGAGATTAATGGAATTGTGACGAAGAGAGGTCACTGTAAATATCCCTTTTACATCATTGGAGGTTAGTTAATTACATATTACAAATGTCTGTGTAAATTCCACCTTCCATTGGTAATTACTGTAAATTCCCCACTACATTGGTGGTCACTGGTCAGTGTAGGAGCTCCCCCTATATTGGTGGCTGGTATAAAATTCCCCACTACATGGTGGTCAGTGTAAATTCCCTATCACATTGGTGGTCAGTGCAAATTCCCCATCCTAGTGGCGCTCAGTGTATATTTCCCATCCCAATAGTGGTTAGTGTACAGTCCCCCACAACACAATTCAGAATTTGCCTCCTCACTCGTTTTATTACATAGAATGTTTGCCACCTACGAAAACCCACCCATCAGCTATCATAAGAGGTGTCACTGTAAAAGCTGAATATATTTAATGGTAATTGTGTTTGCAGCGCAATTCATGTTTATCACTGCATTCTCTGCAACAACTGTTGCATCGCAGCACTTTAAATAAATTGTAAACCCTAAGGCTAGCCATACATGTCAAAATGTATTTTGCCCAGCCCTAAATGAGAGAAATCACTTGATTGAAACAGTGTGGATAGGGCAATTACATACAGTATGGTGGCTATTGTATTCAGACAGCCGTGGCTGCCTGAATACCCAAACAGTGGCTGCATATGATTGGATGACAAATCTGAGAGGATGCAATTATGATTCGGTCAACAATTTTTCATCTAGGTCCTTTGATTTTGAAGCCAGCTCAAACTTTTGGCGATTTGACATGAGCCATGTTTGGTGAGAGTAAAATGTAGCTAGCAAAAGAAATACATTAACCTTTCTTTTTACTAATGAATAGAGTTGAGCGAACACCTGGAAGTTCGGGTTCTGCTGGTCCGTCCGAACTTCGGGACAAAGTCCGGGTCCGGGTCCGGACGGAACCCGAACGATCGCACGGCCAAGGCAGGCCTGGGCCTGGGCCTGAAACAGGGCTTCAAGCCTGCCTGGTCGTCTTGGGCTTGAAGGTCCACAAGCGAGTTGAGATAAGTAATCATTTTTCTTTCCAATTACATAAAGAAAACGATCGATGTAAAATGAGAGTGGTTTGTACCGAGTACAGTTTAGCGGTTTTCAAACTCGACCGAAGTTTTAGTTTCCTGGATCTACTTTTTAACAACTGGCTTAGTATTAACGTAGGAGAGTCTAAACAGTAGGTTAGTATACGTCGGTGACAAACCCATAAGTCCGTCGGTGCCGACAGACTTATGTTATCGGTGGTATGACATACATTAACGGGATAGGTGTGAC
>BLSH010336072.1:214539-227502 GCA_018402905.1 Glandirana rugosa | reverse complement strand
TCAGTGCTCCCAATGATAATCTCAGGTCCTCACGATGGGATGAAGATTGGAGTTTGCAAACCTTCCAAACCTAGACCATCTGATGATATCCCTGTGCTATACAAAGTGACATAGTGCGTTTTTTATTGTGGCTAGACTTCCTCTCCATTTTACTGTGTGCTGCAGACCCATTATTTAGGATTTATACTCTATTTGGGACATATAAAACATATATTAATTTTGTTTATACAGCATTTGCAATATGTGTTTTTTTCTGTTCTCCAGACATCAATATGCATTATGTGAAATTAGAAGTACAGGGTTTGTTGTTACCTTGTAACAGAAAAAACATATGTAACCATGCTACAATATAGTTGACACCTGCTGAAGTTCAGTTCACAGATTTTGCAGAGGTGCTGAGGATTTGTTTTGTATCTTGGAGGAGAATGTGCTATTGTGAGTTACAGACCTCTGTTGCATTAGCATTATTTTTGACAAGCTACAACATTGGTTTTTTTATGAAGTTGCTCTTTTTTTACAGTCAAAAATGTAGTTCAACCTATGGCAAATAAAAAGCACCTCACCTTAAGGCTCCATGCACACTGTATCTCAAAAACGACCGTTTTTGGTAGTTTTGGCGTTTTTTTTAACAGCCCAAAAACACCACTTTATTTTATCCTATGTGTCCATGCACACATGGTCGTTTATTGTCTTTTATCAGCAGTGGCGTTTTTGGGCTGTTATCTGATCGCCCTGAATTGGCATTCAAAAGTCATTCTCCTGACCACAAAAAACGCCAGATGCCGGTAAACGCCGCTAAACGCCAGTATATCAGCGTCTGGCGTTTTTTGCAGTCAATGGAAGCCAATGAAGTAAAAAAAAAAAAGCCAAAAAACGCCGCTAAACGCTGCTAAACGCTGCTTACAAAACACTGCAAATAGAATGTTTTGTGAGCAGCGTCTCCTACCCGACACTGAAACAGCCCTATAGCGTCCAGTGTGCATGGAGCCTTATGATCTACTTTGTGGTAAACATATCTGTTGATCCTGCAAATTTAGTGTGCAGACCTTGCTTCCCATTGATGGGTGACAACCCTGTATGCAGTACTTTTAATTTCATATAGCATTGTCACCCTTGTCCCAGTGCTGCGACCTGAAGATTACAGGGCTGCATTGGCTGCGAGTACAGCCTCTGCTCCCAATCTTAAAGAATTACAGTATCACCCTGGAGGAAGAGCCTGGTCCCTCACATAATGTTTTATTTTAATATTATTAGCAAATCATTTTTCTATTAATAATTGACACTGTTAATTTAGTTATTTAATTAATTTTTTGAATTTGAGGTTTACATCTGCTTTAGAGTAAAAAAAAATCTCTCTTTATCTTTCCTGTTTTTAAGCTCTTTATACCTTAAGGCCTCATGCACACAGGACATTAAAAAACATTACAAAAATGTCAGTAGCTTTGTAGTGAGTTTTTGAGCTTTTTTCAGTTATTGCACTAGATTTTTTGAGCGTTTTTCAGCAGTAGCGTTTTTGAGCTTTTTTTTTTTTTCAATGGATCAAAAACATCCAAGAACGTTGGAGAGCCTTGTTTTTGTGCGTTTTGCGTGTTTGAGCGTTTTTACAGCTGAAAAACGTCTCTCAGGACCTACTAGTCTTGGATTTTTTTACAACTCAAAAGCACCCCAGCCAAAAACAGTTGATAACAGCCTCTGTGTCAATAAACACATAGGATAACATGATGGCGAGTTTATTGACTGTAGGAAAAACCTTCTGAAGCTAAAAACAGCAGCTGTAAAAACATCCAAAAACATCCTGTGGGCATGAGGCCTTAGGGCTGGCTCATACTGGTGCAACAAGCGATTCAAGTTCGAGAGCACAAGTCGCATGACATGTCAAAATCAAAGGTTCCCTATGAGAGCCGTCTTAACTGGTCTGTCTTTTGTCAGTCCAACTTTGGAAAAGGTTCCTGTACTACTTTGGTCAGACTTCTGTCCAATTTCGGTCCAAATTGAATAGAAGTCACATCCAAGTCGGATCAGCATCTTAACTGATCCGACTCGTGACACGTGGCTTGTGCTTCGGTCTGGTCTGAGTATGGGATACATAGTACCCCTACCCATTCACCCAAAAGAAACCAGTATAGTGTAATAAAAACAGGAGAGTTTTTGACAATCCTTTATTAAAAATGACTAATGTCCCCCATGGTGGCTTCAAGATCAATCACAATGTCTTCTTCCGCCGCCGCAGACACAGCTGAAAAAAAGCTCCTCCTCCGATGCTGGCTCCCACCATTCTGTCAGCTCTGGTGTCTGTTAGGTCTTATATAGCTATGGGGCGTGGCCATGGGGTGATGCAACCCCAGAGACCCTGCCCCCTTGTGACATCACAGACCCGAGCATGATTGGTCAGTGAAGTCACAAGGGGGCAGGGCCTCTGAGTTACGCCACTACATGGCCACGCCCCAAAGTTATATAAGAACTGTCAGGCACTAGCTCTGACAGAATGGCAGGAGCCAGCGTTGGAGGAGGATCATTTTTTTTTTCTGGCTGCAGTGATGGCCAAGGGAGACATTGTGATTGAAGTTGGATCTACATCTGGGGACATTAGCAATTCGTAATAGAGGACTTTATTACATTACAATGTTTTTTTGGGTGAATGGGTACCCCATAACCATTCACATAGGGGAGGTTGGGTTCTTGGGGCCCCCCTGTTTAAAGGGGACTTCCAGATTCCGATAATTCCCCCTGCCCGCAGAACCCCACAACCACAGCCTAGGGTTGTAGGGAAGAGACCCTTGTCCCCACCAATATGGGGACAAGGTGCTTTGGGGTGGGGGCAGAGCCCCCCGCCTCAAAACACCCCCCATGTTGAGGACATGTGGCCTGGTATGGTTCCTGACCTGCCAGGCTGCATGCTCTGATAACGTCTGCTATGGTCTTGGGGGGACCCCACAATGTATTTTCTTAATAAATTTGGTGTGAGGTTTCATCGATTCCAAAGCCAAAGAAATAGTTTTGATTGGTCAAAGGACAATTCGCACTCATCTCAAAGTCGGATCAAAATCAGATTGTTAGTCGGATCCGAAGTCGCGGAGCAAAGTCTGATCTGAAATTGTGCAACTTGCGTGTGGGATCAGTGTGAACATAGCTTTAGGTGCTGTCACTAACCAAACATAAATCTTTCTCTTAACTGATCTAGTTGCAGTAAATGAAATGATCTTGACACCCTATTTGGATTGTTTTAGAAAAACCTTTGAGAATAGAAAAACATAAGCGACCATTGATTACTTGTTTTATGCAGGTTCCAGGGCCATTATCTTATTGCATGTTCACTACCTAGAGGTTAATTGACTTAGAACTAGAATGCAGCTAGTGACAATTCAGCTAGTCTGAAATTTTGAACTCCCATCCTGCTTACTTGTGTGAGTTCATCAACACACTAAGTAATATAGCATGTACTGAGATGGCAGCACCAGAGCCTGAATATTAAAGTGTATGCAAATGTTCACAATTTCTCTTATTTCCTTTAAGTCTGTTACAATAAAATGTTGTCAATGGTATAGTTATCTGTTCGACGAATGCAAAAAAAAAGAAAAGCTGATCATCCAGCCTGAAATCTTGTAAGCTGAAAATGTCTTATATTCTATGCCTCTGAATTGCTATCAGTTAGCATTGTTCCCTGCTATCTCAGTGGATTAGAAAACACCTCCCCTGGTATGTACTGTAGAAGAACGGGAAGTGTCGTGTGGTCCTAAGGCTCCATTCACACCTGAGTGTAGCGCAGCAAGAGCTGCTGCAGTGCTTTTTTTTTAGCGTTTTTCTGTTTTTTGGTGGAGCATTTTTGGAGCAACACCATTCATTTGAATGGGCCTCCCTCCGCTCCTAAAACACGCCAAAGAAGTTCATGTACTAAATCTTAGCACAGAGCCAGGAGCATTTGCCATTGCAGTTTTTGCCGCAATGTTAGCACATCGCTCGACGATCGCGACAAAATCGCGCCATTAAGAAATAATGGCATTGCAATCGCGTTCCGCGTTTTACCAAGATTCTGAAACTCTGCGATTCCGTCCGTGATCCGGATCGCTCAGGTGTGAACGGAGCCTAACACACTGTTCAGTAAAGTTGTCACCCTAGGACAGGAAGTGAGATAATGACAGGATTACCAGGTTAAATAAAGGAAAATAGTGTGAAAAAACTAATGAATCCACCATATCTAAAGACTAGTAGGCTGCAATACTAACATTTTTTTCACGGCTTTATATACTAAAAGTGGGCAAAAATAGCTTTGATATTTTAGTCCTCACTCTAAAGCTTGGGGAATAGTTGGAAGGAATGTTATGGATGCAGCATGTGAGGCTCTTATTACAATCAAAAGAAATTACAAGAAGGGAAGGAAGTATATTGACTCTAGTGCCTTTCTAAATAATGGAACACAAACAGTCTCAGAAAAGACATTCTCCAGGCTAAGGTCCGCTGGAGTGCAAAAAAAAAAATTCTGAAGTTCTTTGTATGCCTCTTTAGCATCTGCTTTACTCTTTTTTCTCTTTCTTTTCCCTTTTATGAGTTCTTTCCCTCCCTCTTTCATCTGTATCATTGATGATCATTGCAGCTCTGCATTTGTGCCCAAAAGGTTAGGTCAAGAGGACATTAATGATGAAACCACTAAAATTAGTGAAAAGACAGCATACATAACCTGCAATATTTTTCTTACACTTTTCTTTAGTTAAGGTCTGTACACACAATCAGATAATCGTACGAAAAATACTGATTTCAAAGTGATCATACAATAATCTTATCATTAGTACACAGCTTTCGAGAGCCGATCACGACAATTCATGCTAATTATTTGATGGGACAAGCGCGAAAGTTGTTCTTGTACGATACCAGATCATACAATTTTCGTTTAACCAGTACAGTTGTCATTGGAAAATACAATACAAATACACTACAACCTATTACATCACTTCGGAGTTTTTATTCTGTTGTGCGAGAATTTTTGTAACTTTAGTAAACTCTTCCTTTTCGATATGGGATTAGCATGCAAAAAAAAAAAAAAAAACGGACGATCACTCGTCCGATAATCTCATTGTGTGTACCAGGCATTAGTAAATCATCAAATGTCTGTTATCACAGCCCTGTCATGTGTTTATTGTTGTCTGTGCCCCCTTTAAACAGATCTATCCTCTAGATTTGTCCTGGGGACCAATTGTCACTATAAAGAAAAATGATGGAACCCCAAAATTGTGCAAGTAAAACCAGAACAGGAATAGAGGGGAACTTTTGACTTCATATATACTGTGCTTTCATCTGTGCATAACATTGGTGTAAAACCATGATTCTCATCTTAAACGGCGCCTACCACAAAAAAAGTTCAGACTGGCTTCATAAGCATATAGAATTTTGTCCAGCAGTGTGATAATTTATACAACTGAAGACATCCAGATCAGTTTGGTAAACAACACATAATGATCTCCTAGTAGTAATATCCTCCCCGGAGATAGAGACGCCATGTGTACTAGGTGCTTCCCCTTGAAATCCGTGCCAGCTAAGGGACAGAATTTGCATTAGCTATGCCTATAAATCTCTATTACTAACTAAACTTGGAGTTTTTAAACAGTGTCTGCATGTCATTCAGTACTACATTAAAATATACACTTACTAAATTAGAGACCCACTGTCTGAGACAGAGATCTGATTTGTGCTCACATCCTAACATAAATAATTGCAACCATATAAATAAGCTTGAACTCATGAAAAGGCCTAGGCAACAAATATGAATATTTTCTACCATATGAAGATAAATTAGTATAGCGGATGCCCTGTGAAATCTACACTTCCTGCCATGAAATGCTGATCTTCCATTGGTCTTTGTAACATTTGCACTGTAAACTTTGCAGATGCAGATTTAAATGTCTAAACTCTTGTTTGCGTTCTGCATTAAAAAAACAATTATGGCTGCTTCTTGCTAATCAAAAATCTTGTTTTTTTCTGAAATGTTGGCTCCTCCAGTTAATATTAACTCCCATAAATAATAACATGAATGAATGTGTTGCTTTGATTTAGCTCTTACAGCAGACTTATGTTCAGGTTCTGCTTTATGTGCTTGTGAGTACCTTCACAGCCCAGTTAGTATACTCTGTATCCACTAGGAAACATGTGCCTACTCATTGGATAGTAAAAATAATTAAGGGGGGGGGGGGGTAAGTGTCAGTCAGCCTACCCCAACAGAAGTTGCTTGGTAAATTGGGTTCTCTGTTGTTCTGCCTCAACGCTGAGAACAACCTCAGCCCCACTGACACATCAGTTTAAGCAAATAGATACTGCACTGCTACTGGGAGAACAAATATAGACACCCTGCACAGAACTGGGGTTCAGTATGAAAAAGCAAACATCATACTGGTTAGTGGTAATTTAATTCAATATATTGCCATGGGCTGCAGTAAACAGCAACATGCACATAAATGAGTAAGTAAAGTATTAGATCAATCACAGTTTACTTGACAATATGTTCAAAAGGCCATAGCAGCAAACAATGGAGTTCTATGCAGCTAAATTAGAGTAAGCCTGGTAATCCACAAAATCAGCACTAAGTAATGGCATTAGAAAACAGTAACAGCAATGAAAATCAATACTGTGATCAATCTTCTGTGAACAGTAGGCTATACCCACTTAAGAGTGCACTCTATATGAATGGCAGCAATGAAATTTAAAATTACCTAAAGTAAAAGGTGCCTCTTACTATGGACAATAGGCAAATTTCTTGCGAAGCAGCCAACTGAGTGAACAGGCTTTAACCCTAGTTCTCCAGCCTGCTTGTGTTGGGGCCCAGTTTTTACAGTGGTGCACATAAATACAGTCCCAGTAAAGTCTGCATGCAGTACATATGATTCAACTGGATGGACAGGCCCTATGCGCACACCCTCAGCACAGCTCTATCATGCATGCAAATATGTGGCTGCTTTGCGCCAAGGCCCAGCCGCTGAGTGGCAGCATATTTGGTACGACAAAGCCCCCAAAGAGGTTAGAGATCAAAATGAACAAAGGTTTATTAAATATAAATAATAAGCAAGGTTGACCTACCACACATGCTAATTATTTACTTTACTGCTAGGTTTTAAAAATGAGTTTTGTGTCCCATTTTCAAGGTCTTGACAAAATTATTTAAGAGTTAACCATGGAATGGTGGCAAAAAGGCTGACCACTGACCAGGTAAGAAAGGAAGAGGAGGCAGGACACAAGCTTATGAAGTTAAGGAAAGTGGAAAAAGCACTTGACCTGCATTGGTATTGCTATTTTATCTTAAAGCGGAGTTCCACCCATTTTTGCAATGTACTTTCATCTGCATCGCTATCTGCAGTGCATTTCTAAATGGATAATATATATATTTTATGACTAAATACCTTATTTAAAGCTGTGTGTGCTGCACTTCTGGTCCAGCCACCTAGGTAATGTCGTCATAAGGTAATTCCCTTGGACTCCTGGGATATTGGTGTCATCTATCCCAGGAGTCCATAAGAATCGGCTAATAATGAATTAATTGACAGGTTGCCATAACAAAGGGGGCGGAAACTTCCACTCACCCCGTCATTGCTATGGAAACCTGTCATAAAGAAACTGCATCGCACAGTCATCAGGGGTGCATGCTGGGTAGCCAGCTGCACTGAATCCCGGAAATAAACACAAGCGGGCTTCAGATGCCCACAATCTTGATGGCCCCTGCCTGCTTCCGAGATCAGGTAAGATTTTATTGATTTAAAAGAAAGAAGAGGGAACACATTAATAATATTATTCAAATCTTAAAGTTCAAGCTCTAACAATTACAGGGAAGTAGTTAACCACTTCCGGACCGCCGTACGTCGTTTGACAGCGGTACTTTGAAGTGGAATACCGTTGTTATGGTAGCAGATAGCTACCATAACCCCGGTATCTTTTTTTACAGCCGGCGATTTTGCGTCTGATAAAAGTGGTCTTAGCGGCGGATTCGCCGCGAGATCACTTTTATCAGTGGCGGGAGGGGTGCCGCTCACTTGGCTCCATAACATGGCTGGGCGGAAGCTACGTCACAAGTAGCTTCCGCCCAATGCTCTTAAAGGGGACATTTTTTTCCCCTGCCATTTTTTTAAATGCATTTTAGTGTAAAAATGAGATCTGAAGTCTTTTTGACCCCAGATCTCATATTTACGAGGTCCTGGCATGCTTTTTTCTATTACAAGGAATGTTTACATTTCTTGTAATAGGAAAAAAAGTGATCAAAAATTTTTTTTTAAAAAAGAAAGTTGTAAAAATAAAAATTAAAAAGTAAAATACATAATTAAAAAAAAAAAATTTTTAAAGCGCACCGTCCTTGCGAGCTCGCGCGCAGAAGCGAACGCATACGTAAGTCCCGCCCACATATGAAAACGGTGTGAAAACCACACATGTGAGGTATCGCCGCGATCATTAGAGCGAGAGCAATAATTCTAGCCCTAGACCTCCTCTGTAACGCAAAAATGCTAACCTGTAGAATTTTTTAAACGTCGCCAATGGAGATTTTTATGTTGCAAAGTTTGTCACCATTCCGCGAGCGGACGCAATTTTGAAGCATGACATGTTGGGTATCATTTTACTCGGCGTAACATTATCTTTCACAATATGGAAAAAATTGACCTAACTTTACTGTTGTCTTATTTTTTAACTAAAAAAACTGATTTTTTAAAAAAAAAAACGCGATTTTAAGACCGCTGCGCAAATACGGTGTGACATAAAGTTTTGTAATGGCCGCCATTTTATTCTCTAGGGTCTTAGAAAAAAAAATATATAATGTTTGGGGGTTCTAAGTAATTTTATAGCAAAAAAAAATGTTTTTAACTGATAACCTCCAAACTCCAAAAAGAGGCTCGGTCTTAAAGTGGTTAAAAAAAATGGATTATGGGGACTAGAGCTGTGCTTTAAGGATTGCTGGTAAGCTCCTTGAGGGCAGGGACTGATATGAATGTACAATATACTATATATGTAAAGGGCTGTGTAGAGATTGTCATTGCTATATACATACCTATGATAAATAATAATAAATAAATGTTGATGTAGGTAAGATAGTTCCTGCTTCTACACCCTAGAGGATCTCCACAATCTCCTTGGCTTGTAGTGTAATGTAATAAAAATGTAGGTTGAAGCGCCACACCATTGCCCATTACTCCAGATATGACTTTCCAGTAAAGGTCAGAGGGACAATCAAAAGAGTAGCAAATGTATTTAGGTTTAGGTCAAAACTCACGCTCTTCATCAGGGCTTGAGACTGAAAAGAATATAAATGCACTAGAAGTGAATGTATTTTATTCAGTGTGATGATTTGTTAGCTTACATTTTATGCTTATTAAGGACATGGGGAAAGAAAGAGAATGAAGAGTGGGGTGCATACTGTATAGAGAAGAGTCAGTGCTGGATTTACATCTCGAGAAAAAATTTAATGATCTGAGGCATACACCATGACCCACCTCCATCCCTAATAATACATGCAGAAACAGAGAAGTAGTCATGAGACTTTAAATTAGGTGGATCACCAGGTAAGATTCATAATTTATTGTATTGCACAAATGCATTCCAAAAATGTAAAATAGTATTCTACAGTAAAAAACATATGAAATCTGTATATGGCACAACATCATGCACGTAAAATTTGTAAATGTCATAGTATAATATGTATTATTCTTGAATAAGAACAAGATTCATGGAACTCACTAACATATAAGTCCATATATGGCAGAACATCCTAAACGTATTATTTGGAAATGTCACAATGAGCAAATTATGTAGCATCTGTGGAACTCAATGCATTTCGTGGATGTTTTTTTGCCTTTATTCAAGATTAATACATATTATACTATGACATTTAAGAATTTTACTTGCATGATGTTGTGCCATATACGGATTTCATATGTTTTTTACTGTAGAATACTATTTAAAATTTTTGGAATGCATTTGTACAATACAATAAATTATGAATCTTCCCTCGTGACCCACCTCATTTAAAGGATTTACATTGCGGAGCCTATTGGCAGAGAATTCTGAAGCCCCCCCCAAATTGGTGCTAGGTTATGCAATAATGATTCCATGGATTGGCGTCAGTTTCTGTACTAATAACCCGTAGCATTTGGTGCCAGTTTACACAATAATAACCCCTATCGTGCAACACAAAGGGGTTAATTAACACTGCCAGTGGCCATTAATGCAGCATGAAGGGGTAATACACATTGTCACTGTTCACTACTTTAGCAATGGCCAGTAGCAGTGTTAAGTAACCCCATTCATGCTGCATTCGTTTCCACAGACAGTGTATATTAATCACTTCATGCTGAATTCTTTGCTATTGGCAGTGTTAAATAACCTCCTCAGGTCACAAGGGGTTAAAGATTTCTCTGTGCAAAACTAAATGTATCTGACTGCATGCTCTCCTTTGCCCGCTGCTTTCAAGTCTGTCTGCTCCTACCTTATGCTCTCTTCCTGCCCTGGAAATGACTACAGGAAAAGGGAGGAGATTGCCTCCACCTGTCGAGCAGAGATAACGACATAGTGCGTAGTGGATGCGGGATCACTGAGAGCGCCCCAGAGCTCAGAACCCTAGCGCTTGGCACCCCCCTCCCATGTGCTGTGTTACTTAAGTTTGAACCGATATATTGAGCATTCTCTCGCCCCTCTAGGAAGAGCACCTGTAGGCACATGCCTACACTGCCTATTGGGAAATCTGGCCCTGAGAAGAGTGCTCATGAATTGATACTGGGCCACTGTAAAATAGAGTTGGAACTGAACATATTCAGGGGGGACAGAGGGAAAAACCATTGTGGCTGGGGGATGGAAGTTAGTTGTTTGTGTTCTTCAGAGAGAAGATGCTGAGCAGGAGCTAATTATCAATTGTGAGGTGAAAAAAGAGGGGTAGCGTGTGAACTAAGTATGTCCTGAAACAAGTGGAGAAAAGGCAAAGTGGGAGCCGATCATAGCTGGAATGGGCAAGGTTTAGCAAAATTGGTATACCATACTGTATATATGAAAAGTTAGGTGCCTTTAAATATGTGCTTGCGTGTTTCTTTCTAATATTGCAATCAAATAACAAATGGAGCCGCATTCAGAGGTAAAGTACAGCATGAGAAGCACAAAATGTGTGGTGTGTCATGTGGTGGTGAGAGGCTGCTGGTCGCAACATTTTGCCCATTGCTTAAAAAGATTTTGGCACTTATGCCTATTATTGTGGGATCCACCCAAGTCTGAGAGCTGCAACACTGGAACTTTAGGTCTCAGCAATCACCAACACACTGGCCTGTGGAAAGGGTTTTGAGAGACTAACAGACCTTTAGTTCCCAGTACCACCTCTTAGTTAGACCCTCCCTTGGTTTAGGCATTAGGAGCACATTTGGGTCTAGAGTTATTTATAGAATTATACAATATTGATATCTATTATTGTATGCTTGTTAATTTTTATTGACATTTTATTTATTTATTTGATGTTTGTGTTACACACATAAATATTCTCTCTTCAGCCTTGGTGTGTCAGATGGTGTGCAATTGCCAGGAAGGTTGTTGAATTTCAGAATCAGGGGACCCAAATATAGTGGTCCCTTTGGGGGTAAGCGCTTCATATGTACGGTATATACATATATAATAATTATGGAATTATGATCATTAGAGTTGTAGAATTCATACTGGCTACATTAAGCTGAATTTCAATTTACCAAAGGCTTTGAAGAGCAGTCCTCTCTAAAGTATCCATCTAAATTATCATCCAAATATGAATCTAACTCTATCAGGTAGATTCTCATGCACTGCAGCTTTTGGTACAATTGAATTATCTGACAGGTCATCTCTGAAATAAAATCTGGGGATAGCTTTAAAAAAGAAGTATGGGTGGCACAGTGGTGTAGTGGATAGCACTTTTGCCTGGCAGCAAAAGGGTCGCTGGTTCGAGTCCCAACCACGACACCACCTGCATGGAGTTTGCATGTTCTCCCTGTGCCTGCGTGGGTTTCCTCTGGGTACTCCAGTTTCCTCCCACACTCCAAAGACATGCTGTAGGTAAATTAGATCCTGTCTAAATTGGCCCTAGTATATGTATGTATGAAAGTGAGTTAGGGACCTTAGATTGTAAGCTCCTTGAGGGTAGGGACTGATGCAAATGTACAATGTATATGTAAAGTGCTGCGTAAATTGACAGCACTATATAAGTACCTGAAATAAATAAATACTGTATATATATATTTTTTAATCATACTTACCTAAGGGACAGAGCATTGGTCCGCTGCTGCATCTGTCCCCCGCCGGCTCTAACACTGAGAACTGAGCGATCGCTCGGTTCTTACAACTCCTTGATCAGAGAGCTGCTGACTGTAAGCAGCTCTCTGCTCTTCCCTCCCCCTGCCCCCCCCCCCCCCTGCACTCACTGGAGTGCTGGGCTGTGGAGGGGACGGGAGCGTCTGGCTGAGGCTCTCAGTAGCTCATTGAGAGGCTGATCTAGGTGATGGCTCTCTGATGTCAGCCGACAGCGGGCTTCAGTCCATCTCTGCTGAAAACTGGTCCACAGGTGAAGTATAGTGTTGAGCGAACCCGGACTGTAACGTTCGGGTCCGTACCGAACTTTCGGGTGTCCGTGGCACGGACCCGGACATTTCAAAAATCGTTCGGGTTCGGTCCGGGGCGACGGGACGTCGAAGAGTTGTGCACCTCATTTTATCGTCTTGGGGCCTGGCTTGGGCTTGCTAAAAACTTTACAGGCCCAGGCACGGTGCCTGTGGGCTTTCAAGCCATGCCTGGGCTTGCAATGTCAGGCCCAAGCGAGTTGTGATATGAAGTGGACACCTGGTCAAAAGTCGTCTCTACCTGACTTCGGGCGACAGCCGACTGTAGTCTCTCGGTAGTGGATCTAGTCGGAGAGTTACTCGATGACTCTCGGAGTCGGTCTGCGAGGGCAGGGGAGGTGTCGGGTCGTGAGGTCACTCACGTCCCCCCCCCCCCCCG
>BLSH010336072.1:187610-203141 GCA_018402905.1 Glandirana rugosa | reverse complement strand
TAATTTCTGCTATCTGTCCTCAGAGCAACAGCACAGACAGCAGTAGTAAAGTAATCTATCTCAGGATGCAGGATCAGGTCTTAAAATGTCTCAAATCTGTCCCTCAAGCTTTCAGCTTCCTTTCCCTACACTAACCCAAGGAGCATGTGACTGCAGCACTGTGACTCCAGCTTATAAAGAGGCTGGGTCACATGATGCACTGGCCAATTACAGCCATGCCATTAGTAGGCATGGCTGTGATGGCTTCTAAGGGCAAACCAGTGAAACGCTTGTTGATTGGCTGCCCTGCAGCTTCTCAACACGTGGAGTGAAATAGCAGAACCCCGGACCGAACTCGAACGATTTTTGAAATGTCCGGGTCCGGGTCCGTGCCACGGACACCCGAAAGTTCGGTACGGACCCGAACGTTACAGTCCGGGTTCGCTCAACACTAGTCTCTACCTCCTCCTGTAGCACCTCCACTGTTCTCCTGTTCCCGCTGTGCCGCTCCAGGAATCACTGTACCTCCTGGATGCTCCCAAACACCCAGGCCCCAAGGTCATCCTCCCCAAACTGGGGGCGACCTTCCAGGTAGGGGCCTGTACCACAGCACCTCTGCTACATCTCCATATTTCCACCCAACACTACTCCACCCAGATTGGGCTGACTCTGAGTATCCAAGGAGGCCTGCCCCCTGCCAGCCCTGCTTGGGGATTGGTCAGAGCTCCAGAACACTCACCCACCTTCCATCTTTCTGACCAGAAAACCTTCTCCAGGTTTCTAGTAAGAAGTGGGAGGCTCTGGTGACCTCATCTGTTAAGTCCACCCAATCCTGCCTGAGCTTCTCCTCCCAGCCCAGCTCAAAACATTCTAAACTAAAATGACTAAATTTTACCTCTCCTAGCCAAAAATCCTGCTAGAAATGCACCTATACTATGGGGGCGCTACACTCATGAGATAAGTTGGCAGCAAAAGGCATGCACGCCTTCTCCCCAATGTTGCATAGCAGTCACTTTCTGTTATAGTGTTGCTCATGTGATCTTTCCTTACCCAGCCTCCTCAAGGGCACATAGCAGCCATTTTATTTTAATACTGCTAATATACTCTTTTTCTCCTCCTCCTTTTGGGGGTTGGGGTGCTGGCAGTGAGGAGGAGGAGGACTGTGGTGCTGGTGTTGAGGAAGAGTGTTGTGGGGCTTCCACTGAGCAGGAGGGTTGAGGTTTACTCCTGGACACATTTTTTTAGCAGCATATAACAGCAAAAAGGCAGGCAGCAGCAAATGAATGGTAAGGGGGGTACCTATAAGGCCAGAGAGAGGGGCAGAAAACAACAAAAAATTAACATTGCATCCTACAGCCTTAGGTTGTCTGCCCTTCCTTAAGTCTTTTTTCGTCAAAAATATATCAGAAAGACAGATTTGGGATTGAAAAAAGTTAGAGAGGCAGTCATATACACAATTCTAATCTTTTTGGCTCTATACACCACCACAATGATTTTGAAATGAAACAAACAAGATGTGCTTTAACTGCAGACTTTCAGCTTTAATTTGAGGGTATTTACATCCAAATCAGGTGAACGGTGTAGGAATTACAACAGTTTGTATATGTGCCTCCCACTTTTTAAGGGACCAAAAGTAATGGGACAGATTAACAATCATAAATCAAACGTTCACTTTTTAATACTTGGTTGCAAATCCTTTGCAGTCAATTACAGCCTGAAGTCTGGAATGCATAGACATCACAAGACACTGGGTTTCATCCCTGGTGATGCTCTGCCAGGCCTCTACTGCAACTGTCTTCAGTTCCTGCTTGTTCTTGGGGCATTTTCCCTTCAGTTTTGTCTTCAGCAAGTGAAATGCTTGCTCAATCAGATCCAGGTCAGGTTATTGACTTGGCCGTTGCATAACATTCCACTTCTTTCCCTTAAAAACCTCTTTGGTTGCTTTCGCAGTATGTTTCGGGTCATTGTCCATCTGCACTGTGAAGCGCCGTCCAATGAGTTCTGAAGCATTTGGCTGAATATGAGCAGATAATATTGCCCGATTGCCCGAAACACTTCAGAATTCATCCTGCTGCTTTTGTCAGCAGTCAGATCATCGATACATACAAGAGAACCAGTTCCATTGGCAGCCATACATGTCAATTTTTTTTTTTTACTCTTAAGGTCATCTCTGCTCTGGTGAAGCAAGCACCGACAGGGAAGGCAATGCAAACTGAACACTAACTTTCAAAAAAGGAAGTTTTAAGTCTACCAAACAAAAGGAATAGGAGCGCAAATACCTCCTATATGAAGACCTAATGTACACTATATTGTCAAAAGTATTGGGACACCTGCCTTTACATGCACATGAACTTTAATGGCATTCCAGTTTTTATTGACCTTGCCTTTGTGCACTGGTAAGCAGTAATGCTGGAATAGGAAGGGGTCATCCCCAAACTGTTCCCACAAAGTTGGGAGCATGAAAATTTCCAAAATGTCTTGGTATGCTGACGCCTTAAGAGATCCCTTCACTGGAACTAAGGGCCAAGCACAACCCCTGAAAAACAACCCCACACCATCACTCCTCCATCAAATGATTTGGATCACTGCAGAAAGCAAGATCCATAAAGACACGAATAAGTGAGTCTGGGTGTAAGAACTTGATTGGCCTGCACAGAGTCCTGACCTCAACCCAATAGAATACCTTTGGGATGAATTAGAGTGGAGACTTTCTTGTTCAACATCAGTGCCTGACCTCACAAATGCACTTCTGGAAACATTCCCATAGGCGCACTCTTAAACCTTGTGTACAGCCTTCCCAGAAGAGTTGAAGCTGTTATAACTGCAAAGGGTGGGCCAATTCAATATTGAACCCTACGGACTAAAACTGGGATCCCATTAAAGTTCATATGCACGTAAAGGCAGGCGTCTCAATACTTTTGACAATATAGTGTATCTATAAATAGCATGAAACAAGTCCTGTGAATCCAAATTCTATAAGTCCATAGACATAGTACTATGATGTCAACTTCTTCCATTGTTGCACTCCCAGCTGCTGAATCACAGACTGTTGGCTGTGATACAGTGGATGACAGTGTTTCCATCATCTGGGTTAGCTCCCTCTGCTAGGTTTTTATGTAAGTGGATATTGTTTTGCAATAAAGGTGTTATTGCTTGCTATTATATCAGTGCTTTCCACACCACAGAAGGGCAGGCAGCAGCAAATGTAGGGGGAAAAATATACATGAAAGGGGAAGGGCAGGCAGAAGCAAAGTGATAAGCATCGAAGCATCTGGCCATAGGCTGCCCGTCTTCCTTAAATCTTAGGTTATGAAAAATATTACACAAATTTTAGAGACGGTCATTTATTTTATGATTTACATATTTTCAAATCTGGTTTATAGTTTTAATTTTTAGTTCTTTTTTTTGCCCAAAAGGTTGTCCTTATCCTGGTAAACCAAACAGGGACAGGGAAAGCAATGCAAATTAGGTACTATCGTTAAAAAACAAGAAGTCCTAGGACTAAACACCTTTTCTCTATACAGAAAATTGAGTTCCTTGCAGGATAAGGCCAACAGCTCAGACACTGGCCTTGCAGAGGCGATTGCAAATGGTAAGTGAGAGCAGAAAGAGAAATGTCTCTGATGTTAAAAAACAAGATTGTTTCTGAAGTGCAGAGAGAACTAGATTAATGGTCTTAATCAAGCAGTGAGAATCCAATAGTTTCTGAAACATAACAGAAAGGACAGAAACTTGACTTTTGTTAGTGCTGAAAGCCAAACCAAATGTTGGTCAAGAATTATCATTTTATAATTTTAATTTTATTTATTTATTTATTTATTTATTATTCTTTATTCAGAAGGGCATACCTCCTCTGGTTAAAGTGGTTCTAAAGCTCAAGGTTTTTCACCTTAATGCATTCTATGCATTAAGGTAAAAAACCTTCTCTGCTGTGAGAGCCCCCCTCTTATTGTTACCTGAGTCTGATCCGGTCCAGCGACATGCACGAGAGCAGTGGCTCTCGAGACTGTCTCACTCCTCATTGGGCAGATTGATAGCAGTGGGAGTCATTGGCTCCTGCGCCTTACAATCAACTCCAGTGACGAGGGAGCGGGGGACGAGCAAGTCCCTCTGTCTCTGTGAATGGATGTAGCAGTGGGACTCGGGAGTGAGCTCGCCGACATGGGAATCGGTTTACTATTGGGGGCACTAGCAAGAGAGGAGGAGCCAGAAGCGCCGACGGGGGACCCAAGAACAGGAGGATTGGGTCTGCTCTGTGCAATTCTATTGCACAGAGCAGGTAAGTATAGACATGATGTTATTTAACCGGTTCCCGACCGTTTCGCGTACATTTACTGCTGCAGAGTGGCGTTGTCCCACGAATTGTCGTTTATAACCAGCAGCACGCTCTCATGCCTGCCGCACTCCGCAGGAGTGTGGCCATGGCTCGGGCAGACCCGGTCTCCCCCGGTGAGCCGCGATTGTCTAGCAGGGAGGAAGAATGGGGAACCGCCGATGTAAACACAGTGGTTAAAAAAAACAACTCAACACCAATTTTTTCAATTGACATAGGTGCTTGGTCTATTTTTGTCTGATGGTTTTATTTAAAATAATCTTGGGGAGGTTATATAATTTCACATTGTTTTTAATAATGAGGCGTGGAACGCACGCCATCGGCGCCATTTTGACGCCCAAGATGCGACTTCCGTTTCTACGGCCCCCTACAGGGGGTAATTGCTATTCAAAACAAACATTATAAATGGCATGCTAGGCAGGAGGGGGAATACCCCAGATGACGGCCAGTTGAGCCGAAACGCGTCGGTTTCCCCCATCTCCTGCCATTTTTTATGAGCTCTTTTTCTGATCACATTATGTGAGTATTTTTAATCCATTTGTTTCTACAATAAATCAGTTAAAAACGGTATCACACGATTGTGGATTTTTCTCTTTTACCCAAATTTACTGGTTTGAACACCGGATTAATCCTGGACATGGGAACGAGAGTTGGAATTGCACTTCTTCCTACCAGTGCCTGCCCCGGTCTAAAAGTACTCCCCTCAGGAGGATCGGACCACTGTGACAGAGGACCATCACCCCAGAACCATCGGAGGCATCCCCAGGATAGATTCCTTCTACCCCCAGATGATCGGATGATCAACAGTCCATTTGGAATATAAAAAAACCTGCGTTTATCCTACCAGGATCTGGTAAGCCTGCATCCACTGTCTTTTACCATCTTTGAAGTCTTTTGGTGAATCCTGTCATTTATTGAGCCATCTTTTTACCAGTGAAAGACTTTTTATCAATTGTTGTTTTTACTATTGGCGCTGCATATGAGTTCCTAAACACAGTGGTTCCCCGCTCTGTCAGTGGGCATGAGAGAGATCTACTGATCCCTGTCACTGGGATCAGTTAGATCTCTTATGCCCCTCAGCCAACAAGAAGGGAGTGTCCCTTTACCCTTTTTTACTAAGCACAGTTAAAGAGGAAGTAAACCCTGATGGGGTTACTTCCTCTATATTCCCCTGCAAAGTAAAAAGTAGCCCATTTTTTTTTTTTTTGCTTAATATATGTTTATTGAATAATAAAATGTACATAGGAAAAACAGTGTATACAGTAATTTGAGATACCTCTTATGCCAATCAAGAATAAGGTAGTATCGTATTTAGTAAGTACAACACAATAATTACGTAAGGTATACTGTTACCAGTGAGGAAAGAGAGGATAGGAGATGGTGAAAAAGGGAAGAAATTGGGGAAGAATGGAAGCGAAAGAAGTAGGGAAAAGAGAAGAGAGAAAGGGGTTGCTGACAAGGGGAGGCGAAATCGATAAAGTTTAGTAACACAGAGAGTTACATTTCTAAACAAGTGATGTTCAGATAAAATGTACATTCCGACCTTCGGCACAATTAACACAAGAGACCTCAATTACATTTATATCTGGGGGTGGGAAAACACAATTAAACAGTTATCCGCTGGGTAGGGACCATTGGGATATCAGCTGGAGAAGCCTGCATAATGTCCTTGTATTTAGAAGAAGTGGTGAACTCTCTCCAGGAGGCCCATGTTGTGTAGTATCTTTTGTTTTCGCCTCTGGCAGAAAGGGTCAGCTCCTCCATGAGGTGAATCTCTCCCACTTTCTGTAACCAAGTTTTTAAAGAGGGGGTGGTTTGTTGACCCCATAGTGTTGGGATTAAGGCTTTTGCAGCGTTGAGTAAGTGTGGGGTAATAGATCTCTTATATACCCCAATCGGTTCATTTGTGCAGTGGAAAAGGACCTCCCATGGGTCGGACGCGACAGGTGGGCAGGTAATCGAGTTTGTGATTCCCAGGACCTCAGACCAGAAAGGCCGGATGGCAGGGCAGTTCCACCAGATATGTGCATGGGAGGCTATGTCCCCACAATTCCTCCAACATAACGGGGAATTGGTAGGGAACATGGAGTGTAGCTTACTCGGGGTGTAGTGCCACCTGGTGAGCAACTTATAGCTCACTTCCGACATATTGGAGGATATTGAAGGCGTGTGTGTGAGTTTTAAAATTTTGTCCTTTTGAAAGTCTGTCACTTGAGACTGGAGGTCCTTCTCCCATTTGGAGAGGAAGTCAGGGTGTTGGTAGGGTTGTGCCTCTAGGAGAGCTTTATATGATTGGGAAACACAGTGGGTAGGAGGATCTATGTGATTAAATAAAGCTTAGATTGGGGTGAGTTCCTGAAGGGTTTGCAGAGGTTGCGGTAGAGTTTTGATGAAATCTTGTAGCTGATGATGACGCCATCGATCCATATACGTTATGTGACTGGCCTCCATCAGGTTGGTAAGTGGTTTTATAGACCCAGCTCGCAGTGTTTGGCACAGTCGCAGTGGAGGTTCCAAGGGCCAATGGCTGAAGCCTATATCCAGTGCTCCTGGGAGAAAGTAGTTGTGGTTCAGCAGGGGCATTAAGGGGGAGTTGTGGTTTTTGGAGGTAGTCCCAAATATCCAAGATAGACTTTCTAATCGGGGAGGTGTTGGGGGAAAGGGATCTCGTATGTCTGGGAATCCAAGGCATTATAGCCAAGTTTGTGTCTGATAAGGAGTGTTCCACTTGGACCCATAACTTGGGGACCTTAGCGTAGGTCCAATCTATGACTCATGAGATTGCAATGGCATGGTAATATTGCTTAAAGTTCGGTATACCCAGTCCCCCTTTGTGTTTGGGGTGGAAAAGAAGGGACCTGGACAGTCTAGGGCATCTGTTCTTCCAAACAAAGCATGATATTAAGCTTTGTAAAGTCGAGAAGAACCCCACAGGCACACACAATGGTAGCATTTGGAGGATATAAAGGACCCAGGGCAGGATATTCATTTTTACCACTTGTATTTTACCAAGCCAGGAGTGGGCTAGGGAGGACCAGAGCCTAAGATCTGTTCTTATGCTGTTTAGTAGGGGTATGTAATTATATCGAAAGAGGGACTTTATATGAGGAGTGAGATAGATTCCTAGGTATTTGAGCCGTTTAAGTTGCCACTGAAAGGGGAAAAGGGGTTGTAATTGCGAAGCTTCAGGCCGGGGTACGTTGATGTTCAGGATTTCAGATTTAGATAAGTTGATTTTGAAATTGGACAAGTTTTGGAAGGAGTGAAAAGCTGCCATTAAATTCGGTAAAGATATCCTCGGGTGCTGCATTAAAAAGAGTATGTCGTTTGCGTAAGCCGCATATTTGTGTCCTTTAGATCCTACCCTTATTCCCCGTATACTATCGTTCTCTCTAACAGTGGCCAGGAAGGGCTCAAGTGAGATGGCAAATAGGAGTGGGGAAAGTGGACACCCCTGCCTGGTCCCATTATGGAGGGTAAAGAGGTCACTAAAGAGGCCATTAATCTTTATCCGCACAGAGGGATTATTTTAGAGTGAAAATATTTGTAACAACATTCTCGGGCCCAGGCCAAGGAATTTGAGGGTCATCCTGAGGTACTCCCAGTCCACCCTGTCAAACGTTTTTTTTCGCGTTGAAAGGAGAAAGGTGGGCTGGGAGTGCCTGCCGACAAAATGTATGAGTGAGAGGACGCGCAAGGAGTTATCCCTACCCTCTCGTTGCGGAATAAATCCTGTCTGCTCAGGCGATACCCATTTCGGGATCAATGGCAAAAGTCTATCGGCCATCACTTTAGCAAAAATCTTAATGTCAACGTTGAGTAGCGAGATAGGCCGATAGCTCCCACATATGGTTGGATCCTTTCCCGGCTTGGGGATCACCAAAATATGAGCAGAGAGGGTTTCGGGACGAAAACCGTTGGTGTTAGAAATCGAGTTAGCGTAGGCAACTAAGTGTGGTAGTAAGACAGCTTCAAATGTTTTGTAGTAAAACACAGTGTACCCTTCTGGGCCCGGGGCTTTACCCACCGGAGTATTATTTAAAGCCTTCTGAAATTCTTCTATTGTGAAGTCTGCTTCTAGGGGCTCCAGAGCGTCCCGCAGAAGTTTTGGAAGGTGAGCCTTCTTCAGGAAAGAGAATGTGTGCTCTCCTCTCCTCCAGTGGACGAGAGGAGAGGCCGTTGGTCACATTATATAGTTCCGCATAGAACGCTCTGAAGACCCCTGCAATGTTTTTAGAGTTGAAGACCAATTCTCCCGAGGGGGATTTAATTTTTGGGATAAAAGAGGTTTTCTGTTCTTTCAGGGAGCGTGCAAGCTGTTTGCTGGGTTTATTGCCCCACTTGTATCGTTTTTGGGAGACCCGACGGAATGTGCGCTCCGTTTCTCGATCTATAAAATTTTTGAACTCTTCTCTTTTAAGTGTCAGAGCCTCTACATAGGTTGAATGCTGGGATAGCTTGTGCTGCTTATACAGCTCAGTGAGTTGGGCGAGAGTATCATTAAGTTGTTGTTCATGCTCCCTCTTCTGCCTCGCACCCAACTCGATCAACTGTCCCCTCATTGTCGCCTTAAGAGACTCCCATAGCAGGGAAGGGGAGACGTCCGGCATGGAGTTATCCCTAAAAAACTGTGAGATAGAAGAAGACAGAGTCGCGTTGTCAATCGGGTTAGATATAAGATTGTCGTTCAACTTCCAGTTATTAGTGTGAGGCGGTAGGGAGGGGAACACTAAAGTGGCCGACACAGGCGCGTGGTCTGAAATTGTCACCGTGCCAATAGACGTGGCCACCAATGAGGGGAGGTGGAAGTGGTCTATTAGAATGTTGTCAATTCTTGAATAGGAACCGTGTGTCTTAGAATAGTGGGAATAATCCCTATCCCTGGGATGGGTAATGCGCCAGACATCCATCAATTGGAGGTCTAAGAGTTTCTTTTTAATCCTGGTTATTTGCTTAAATTAGATGTTTGAATGTCCGAGGAAGTGTCAATGAGGGGATCCAGCGGCAAATTCAGGTCCCCAGCAAGTATAATTAATCCCTTTGCAATCGAGGCTAGTTGCGTTAGAATCTGGGGAAGAATTTTGGTTGGTTATGGTTTGGGGCATATATGTTGGCTAATGTGCATTGTGTGATGCCTATGGAGCCCCTCAGGAAGAGAAAACGGCCCAGACTATCTGCACAAATCTCCTCCAGCTGGAAGGGCACGCCCCGACCAAATCCTATAGCCACACCTTTGCTTTTATTAGTGTCTGAAAGACTGTAATACCACTGAGGGAAATGCGGGGAGAATATTCTTACGGAGGTGGTGTGCGTTAGATGTGTTTCTTGCAGGAATGCAATAGAGGCCTGTCTTATTTCTCTCAAAACTTGGTATCTCTTAGCTGCATGATTAAGGCCTCTAGCATTGTAGGAGATCACTTTTATAGTGGCCATTTGACTGGTCGTGTGCGCGTCCCCCCACCTCCATCTCACCCCCCCAGCATAGAGATAGAGAGAAGGGAGTAAGAAAAGGGCAGAAATGAAGAAGACAGATGAGGGGGAGAACAACATAGTAGCAGTAGGAATAGAAATGACATGTCAGTAAATCACAGCAAGCGGGAGTTTCATGAAATTCACACAGAAATTTGCGGTGATCCCAAAGGGGAAGGGGGGAGGAGACCGCCCGTACCGAGCGCACCCCGCACACGGCCGGGCACGATCGAGGGCAGCCCCCACCACCCCCCAAAGGAAGGGGGCTCGGTGTGACCTCATGCAATAAATGCAAAACGAGATCAGCACAGAGCGCCCACCACCGACCGTACATTAAACGTAATAACGAATATTAACTGAACCCAAAAATAACAGTGTCCATTAATACCGGGAGTGAACTTAGCTTCTGAGAAGAAAAAGCGTATTGTGAAGCATCCAGACTGGTGTGATTAGGGTTCGGGGAGAACATTAAAATCGAGGAATGAAGACATTAGGTCTAACATGGGAAACACTATAACTGAAAATACTTGTGCAAGTATCGGCCAGTGAGCCGCTGAATGTCAGTTATGTGTTGAAACCGGACAACCAAAGACAAAGCATGAATGGCGTTTCTCACCCGTTTTTCTTCTATTTCTTCTAGGAGCTTGGGATGGTTGCGACTTTTTTCTTTAATGGAGTTTTTTCCACTGTGCAGCTAAGGTAGATTTAAAGACTGGAATGGGATCTTGCCAAACGGGAAGCTCCAACTGGTGTATGTTCAATTCTTGTAAGAATACAGGGAGGTCCTCTGGGAACCTCAGTGTTGAGGAGTGACCCAGATTAGTTGCAATTAGGCATGCTGGAAATCCCCAGCGATAGGAAATCCTGTCGGACTGCAGGCAGTCAAGTAGTGGTTTAAGGGCCCTGCGTCTGTCTAGGGTGGCTTTGGAGAGATCAGGAAATATGTGTAGCTTTTCCCCATCGAAGTCTATGTCCTGCATAGAGCGCAGCTTGATCATTAGAGCATTTTTGTCCTCGAAGTAGTGAAGACGACATATGACATCGCGAGGCAGCTCTGAAGCAAGGTTTCGTGGTCTCAGTGCTCTATGTATCCGATCGAATCTCAGGGGGTCCGTGGCCGCTCTGCCGAGGATCATATTGAGTACTCCGCGAATGGTGGCCTCTAAGTCGCAGTCCCTGGTGGCCTTGGGAGGCCCCTGATACGCAGATTGTTCCTGCGGCTTCGGTTCTCGAGATCCTCGAGTTTCTAGAGATTGGCTCGGTGTGCCAGGGCCAACTGCTTCACTGTATCTTGCAGTTCTATGATAGTGTGTTCGCATGTCTCCTGCCGCTGCTCTGTATCTTCGACCCTGAAGAGAGGGTGTGACATGTCCGTTCGTACCGCGGTGATTTCCTTTCTGATCAAACATTCCAAACTGTGGAACATACCTGCGAGTTCCTTCTTGATTCTGCTTAAGAGAAATGTCGTCTCCAAATCCGCAGGGGATCCCGGGTCTTCCATAGCTTCGGAGCCACAGGATGAGGCAGGGGAGCTTTCTCTCAGGGAAGCAAGTGAGGCCGGAGATTCCGCCGAACTCGTGGCTCTGGCCTGCGCGCCACACGTCCGTGGGCCGCTGATTTCCACGGCTAGGAACCTTCTTATGGATCCCAAAGCGGAGGAATCGGTTGCAGGTCTCTTCCCAGATCTCTGACCGTGTCTGGAACGGGAGCTGATGTTCTTAGCGGGCATCATTGGGGCTAGATTCGGGTCGGTGTAGACGGAGCTCTCCCTATAATGTTCAGGACACAGTAGCCCATTATGTGTCACTTACCTGTGCAGACAGCATCCTCCTCATCCCCTCTTCCTTCCAGGGCAACGACTCCGGCTCTGTGACTGGCCAGAGTCGCGTTACGTCACTCCCATGAACGAAGTGAAGAAACGGCACAGCGGGCTTCTTCAATGCACATGTGGCGAATGACGTTGGCAATGCAACTACACTGTATATCTCCTAAACCGTGCAGGTTTAGGAGATATACAGGGAACCTACAGGAAAGCCTTATTATAGGCTTACCTGTAGGTTAAAGTGGTTGTCACGGGTTGACAACCACTTTAACAATCTTTATTCTAAATGAACAGTCCTTATTCCTTTAAATTTTTTAAAATAGATTTTTATTGAATTTTACAGTTTATAAGAAGAAAAAACAAACAGAATATATCAAAATATATTTTCATATTGTAGTCATATCCAGTCTATATTAAGTCTATATATATATATATTGTATATACCTTTTTGCAGTTGAATCATAATGCAACCTGAATTGAACCAATTCCCCTTATGTAGGAGAATCTAATTATTAAATCCACTCATGATCTCTCTTCAATGGTAAGAGTGATCGTGTAGTGAACTAGAATATCATTTTGTGAATAGTATTCCATCAATTTGTATAACATATGGAGGGAATGAGCTACTGTCAATATAAGAGAAGAAACTTGAATGGAAAACATAGTATAACATAACAGTCAGAGTAATTATTATTACACCTTAATGTATTGAGATTCTTTAGTCTTGGATAGAGGGATCAGCATAAATGTGGAAGCTTTGTATATACCTTGTGACGTTTTGCGAGGCGCCACAATAGACGGGCGATACTTGTCGCCTCGCATGCGATCATTTTGAGGCGACTAGCAAGAGTCCGACACGGGTTTTGCCAGCCACAGTGGTAGAGCTGGTTCCGGCCCGCACTTTCTGGTCCACTCAAACCCCTCTCCACCTGCATTTAATGACCAGGAAGAGAGCAGAGGAGAGCTCTGTCCTGGATCTCAGAGGGAGAAAACTGAGTGAGCTCTGTGAAATAATTTGGACTCAAAGATCAAGGTTTTCACTGTGCTTGTGTTTTTTGGGTGTCGGGGACAGCCCCACACTGTATAGAGAAGAATCTGATTTTGTTTAGTTTAGTGCCAGACGGCAAGATTTTGTTTTCTGTTTTTTTATGTGTTTTGAGTTTGCAAACCTATGATAAGAAACCTGGCAAGCCGCCAGGTTTTAAAGAAACTGACCTCCATGCTGAATGTTTTCCTCTGAAAAGTGATCCCCACAAGCTAATCTTCCACAACCTGTATTCAGAAAATAGAGCCTTCCAAATACCATTTGAGCCAAGGTTCCCAGCTCTGTGAAACCATCTCATAGTTCCCGACAGATGAGGAAAAAAGAATCTCATATATGTAGTGGGTATGGGTTGTTTGGATAACCTCTATGGTCTCTGGAGCTTTTGGCTGCTAATAGTATGTGAGAAATGATTGTTCTATAAATTAGCGGAATAGAATTAATCTCTAATGACAAAATCGCCATACCTGTAGATAATTCAAGGTTTTGACTCATGATTTTGTTTTATAATTCTCCCTATCTGGGTCCAAAATGGTCTAAGTTTAGGACAGGACCACAAAATGTGAATCAAGGTGCCCGATGATTCACACAGTCTCCAGCATTCTGATGATGTATGGGGATATATCTTTGCTAGACAATGCGGTGTTAAGTACCACCACAATAATATTTTTTGATGCATTTCCCATAAATTGGCACTCTTGAATGGCGTTTCTCACCCGTTTTTCTTCTATTTCTTCTAGGAGCTTGGGATGGTTGCGACTTTTTTCTTTAATGGAGTTTTTTCCACTGTGCAGCTAAGGTAGATTTAAAGACTGGAATGGGATCTTGCCAAACGGGAAGCTCCAACTGGTGTATGTTCAATTCTTGTAAGAATACAGGGAGGTCCTCTGGGAACCTCAGTGTTGAGGAGTGACCCAGCTTAGTTGCAATTAGGCATGCTGGAAATCCCCAGCGATAGGAAATCCTGTCGGACTGCAGGCAGTCAAGTAGTGGTTTAAGGGCCCTGCGTCTGTCTAGGGTGGCTTTGGAGAGATCAGGAAATATGTGTAGCTTTGCCCCATCGAAGTCTATGTCCTGCATAGAGCGCAGCTTGATCATTAGAGCATTTTTGTCCTCGAAGTAGTGAAGACAACATATGACATCGCGAGGCAGCTCTGAAGCAAGGTTTCGTGGTCTCAGTGCTCTATGTATCCGATCGAATCTCAGGGAGTCCGTGGCCGCTCTGCCGAGGATCATATTGAGTACTCCGCGAATGGTGGCCTCTAAGTCGCAGTCCCTGGTGGCCTTGGGAGGCCCCTGATACGCAGATTGTTCCTGCGGCTTCGGTTCTCGAGATCCTCGAGTTTCTAGAGATTGGCTCGGTGTGCCAGGGCCAACTGCTTCACTGTATCTTGCAGTTCTATGATAGTGTGTTCGCATGTCTCCTGCCGCTGCTCTGTATCTTTGACCCTGAAGAGAGGGTGTGACATGTCCGTTCGTACCGCGGTGATTTCCTTTCTGATCAAACATTCCAAACTGTGGAACATACCTGCGAGTTCCTTCTTGATTCTGCTTAAGAGAAATGTCGTCTCCAAATCCGCAGGGGATCCCGGGTCTTCCATAGCTTCGGAGCCACAGGATGAGGCAGGGGAGCTTTCTCTCAGGGAAGCAAGTGAGGCCGGAGATTCCGCCGAACTCGTGGCTCTGGCCTGCGCGCCACACGTCCGTGGGCCGCTGATTTCCACGGCTAATAACCTTCTTATGGATCCCAAAGCGGAGGAATTGGTTGCAGGTCTCTTCCCAGATCTCTGACCGTGTCTGGAACGGGAGCTGATGTTCTTAGCGGGCATCATTGGGGCTAGATTCGGGTCGGTGTAGACGGAGCTCTCCCTATACATGTCTGCTCAGCGCCATGTTCAGGACACAGTAGCCCATTATGTGTCACTTACCTGTGCAGACAGCATCCTCCTCATCCCCTCTTCCTTCCAGGGCAACGACTCCGGCTCTGTGACTGGCCAGAGTCACGTTACGTCACTCCCATGAACGAAGTGAAGAAACGGCACAGCGGGCTTCTTCAATGCACATGTGGCAAATGACGTTGGCAATGCAACTACACTGTATATCTCCTAAACCGTGCAGGTTTAGGAGATATACAGGGAACCTACAGGAAAGCCTTATTATAGGCTTACCTGTAGGTTAAAGTGGTTGTCACGGGTTGACAACCACTTTAACAATCTTTATTCTAAATGAACAGTCCTTATTCCTTTAAATTTTTTAAAATAGATTTTTATTGAATTTTACAGTTTATAAGAAGAAAAAACAAACAGAACATATCAAAATATATTTTCATATTGTAGTCATATCCAGTCTATATTAAGTCTATATATATATATTGTATATACCTTTTTGCAGTTGAATCATAATGCAACCTGAATTGAACCAATTCCCCTTATGTAGGAGAATCTAATTATTAAATCCACTCATGATCTCTCTTCAATGGTAAGAGTGATCGTGTAGTGAACTAGAATATCATTTTGTGAATAGTATTCCATCAATTTGTATAACATATGGAGGGAATGAGCTACTGTCAATATAAGAGAAGAAACTTGAATGGAAAACATAGTATAACATAACAGTCAGAGTAATTATTATTACACCTTAATGTATTGAGATTCTTTAGTCTTGGATAGAGGGATCAGCATAAATGTGGAAGCTTTGTATATACCTTGTGACGTTTTGCGAGGCGCCACAATAGACGGGCGATACTTGTCGCCTCGCATGCGATCATTTTGAGGTGACTAGCAAGAGTCCGACACGGGTTTTGCCAGCCACAGTGGTAGAGCTGGTTCCGGCCCGCACTTTCTGGTCCACTCAAACCCCTCTCCACCTGCATTTAATGACCAGGAA
>BLSH010336072.1:142277-161221 GCA_018402905.1 Glandirana rugosa | reverse complement strand
GTGTTTTTCAGCTGCAGGGACAGGGCGACTGGTTGCAATTGAGGGAAAGATGAATGCGGCCAAGTACAGGGATATCCTGGATGAAAACCTTCTCCAGAGTGCTCAGGACCTCAGACTGGGCCGAAGGTTTACCTTCCAACAAGACAATGACCCTAAGCACACTGCTAAAATAATGAAGGAGTGGCTTCACAACAACTCCGTGACTGTTCTTGAATGGCCCAGCCAGAGCCCTGACTTAAACCCAATTGAGCGTCTCTGGAGAGATCTAAAAATGGCTGTCCACCAACGTTTACCATCCAACCTGACAGGACTGGAGAGGATCTGCAAGGAGGAATGGCAGAGGATCCCCAAATCCAGGTGTGAAAAACTTGTTGTATCTTTCCCAAAAAGACCCATGGCTGTATTAGATCAAAAGGGTGCTTCTACTAAATACTGAGCAAAGGGTCTGAATACTTAGGACCATGTGATATTTCAGTTTTTCTTTTTTAATAAATCTACATAAATGTCAACAATTCTGTGTTTTTCTGTCAATATAGGGTGCTGTGTGTACATTAATGAGGGAAAAAATGAACTTAAATGATTTTAGCAAATGGCTGCAATATAACAAAGAGTGAAAAATTTAAGGGGGTCTGAATACTTTCCATACCCACTGTATTTGAGGTAGGTGATGAGTGGTTCTTGGGATGCATTTTGGAAGCAGACAAAGGAATTGTACAGGGCCATGTGGAAAAGTTGAAACGCCATCTTCTTGTACCAAAAAACGGGACTTGCGGTTTGACATATAGGGCTGCATCATCTGGTCATTTAGATCTACCCCCCCATGAACATGTTATAGTCCAGGATACATTGAGGCTTTAAAACGGGGAGGCGTTGTCTCTGAACCTCCACCACGGTGTCATTGTGGATGGTAGAGAGGATGTGAACATCTTTCTTGTCCCCCCACTTCATCGCCAATGCTTCCTCATTTCTCATAAAGGCATACTCTCCGTTGTTTAGCCATTGCGTCAATAAATTTTGTGGGAATCCCTTCCATTTTTTTTTTTTGAAGGTGCCGCAGGCCAGGGTGTCTTTGCTGTAAAGGTGACGAAATAGGGGCAGGCTGGTATAATAATTGTCGACGTATAAATGGTAGCCTTTTCCAAACAGGGGGTATGCCAGTTCCCAGACAATCTTCCCACTGGTTCCAATATATGTGGGGTAATCACGGGGCTGGAGCTGGGAGTCTTTTCCTCCGTAGACTCTGAATGAGTATACATAGCTGGTGGCTCGTTTGCACAATTTGTACATTTTTATCCCATACCTGGCTCTCTTGTTGGGTATGTACTGCTTGAACTGCAGCGGGTCAGTGAAATGTACAAGGGACTCGTCCACACATATATTTCTATTGGGGATTAACACTTCCGCAAATTTCTGTGAAAAAGAATTGATTAGGGGCCGTATCTTGTAGAGTTCGTCGTAATTGGGGTGACTTCGGGGAGGGCACTGCACATTATTATTGAAATGCAGGAAATGCATTATTGTATCGTAGCATGTCCTGCACATAACTACTGAGAATATTGGCATATGGTGGATGGGGTTGGTGGGCCAATAGGAATGGTGTTCCTTTTTCTTTGTAAGCCCCGTATTAAGAGCAAGGCCCAAAAATATTTTGAATTTATCTAGCGTGAAACGACACCAATGGAATAAGCGGGCAGAGGCGGAAATGGCGGTTGGCGGCAATGAATTGTTCTTCATACAAGTTTGTTTGGTCCACAATACTTTGCTGCAAATCCTCAGGGAAAAATAAAGAAAAATAATCATATTGGGTAAAATTTGTGGTGTCGGGCTGCACACCTGGCTGCACTGTGAAGGGGGGGATTCTAGCGGACCCCGAGTTGGCAGGCAACCATAAAGGGTTTGCCAGGGCTTCGGGAAGGTAGGACAGGATTCTTTGGGCAGGGCGTCCAATGCCATTGCTAGTTCCGGGCTCCACTTCCTGGGGTCTGGCGCTGCTGGTGGAAGAAGTACTGGGCTCCACTTCCTGGGGTCTGGTGCTGATGGTGGAAGTAGTACTGGGCTCCACTTCCTGGGGTTTGGCGTTGTTGGTGGAAGGCAGGTCTTCAGATCTTGGGCCTGATCTAATTCTTTAGGAGGGGGGGGGCAGTTTCCTGCTCTGACTCTGTCTCTGATCTGCTATACTCCACTGGATCATATTCTGAACCAGAATCGAATGATGGGAGCTCCCCGCTGCTCTCATCATCCGACATAGCAAGGATCTCATATGCCTCCTCAGGTGTGTACACTCTCAGACATGATGGCGGGCCTGTGTGATGTTATGTATGAGATTATTGATGGCAGTACTGGTATCGGGCCTGTGACCTAGGCTGTGACTGACGGGCTATGGCAGATGCTGATGGGCTGTGACAGATGCTGATGGGCTGATGGGCTGTGACAAATGCTGACGGGCTGAGACAGATGCTGACCGGCTGACGGGCTGAGACAGATGCTGACGGGCTGATGGGCTGTGACAAGAGGGGCTGTGACAGATCCTGATGGCTGTAACAGATCCTGATGGCTGTAACAGATCCTGACAAGCTGTAGCAGATCCTGATGGGCTGTAACAGATCCTGATGGGCTGTAACAGATCCTGATGGGCTGTAACAGATCCTGACAGGCTGTGACAGATCTTGATGGGCTGTAACAGAACCTGACGGGCTGTAACAGATCCTAACGGGCTGTGTGACAGCGCAGGTGACAGGTTCTCTTTATTGGGGGGGCTGTGTGCTGTGTTGGTGTTCACTGACAAGACACTGACAGGTACTCACTGATCTCCTCTCCTCACACGATCAGTGTGAGGAGAAGCAGAGATCAGATAGTAACTGACAGGTTGTGTTTATATTTGTGACCGGCTGTGATTGGACACAGCCGGTCACGTGGTAAACAGCCAATTTCATCGGCTGTTTACCTTGATCGGGGAAGCGCCGTGTCCAAGGGACACCCACTCCCCCCGATCACCGACATGCACTGCTCCGGGGGCGCGCTTCATGCGCACCTCTGCAACTCCTTTTTCTGAGGTGACCGGCTGTGTTTAGACACAGCCGATCACGTGGTAAACAGCCGACTTTATTGGCTGTTTACCCTGATTGGGGATAGCCTGTGTCCCGGGGAAACGGGCCACCCACGATCGCCGCGCTTCGCCCTCCCGCGGGCACGCACTACACTGTTATCCTGCTGGACGTCATATTACGCCCAGTCAAGATAACTCAACCACTTCCCGGCTGTCATTCTGCATGTGGCAGTCAGGAAGTGGTTAAATAAGTATTTCTATTATCAAGAAAAATACTATTCATCTGAGATTTTCTCCCTATTACCCTTTGATCCTCACCAGTATCTAAAGCCTGGTACACACTATGAGTTTTTTGGGGTTGAACGAAAAAAAACTGTCAGCTCCGGCCGATGTTAGTACAGCAATCTACCCTGCTTAGCTGTTGTGTTCTGATAGGTGGATGCCCCCCTCCAGAACACCCTGATCAGTGCTCTCAGCCATTGACTGAGAGCGATGATCAGGACTTGGTCAGCTGCTGGTTTTCCAGCATGCCCATCTGACAGCTTCTGTCGGACCAGCCAATATCGTCCGGCATTCGGCCCATGGGTACGTGACTGAAGAAATCCATCAATTATTTAAACCCATGCTTTCATTAAATAATGTTTGGGAGAGAACTTTGTCAACCTGTTAAATTTTAAGGTTGAACTTGTAAAGTTACCTGCATTGGTGACATGTCTTTAGACCTGGGATAGAAAGTAAAGGCAAGTCTCCCCAAAATAAACACAAACTATTGGAAAAACTTAACAGTAAGAAGTTCCAATTTCTCATAATTTTACAAAAAAAAAATATATATATTTCTGTGTGCATCTTGTGGGTTTCCCTTCAGTTTCTGTTTGATGACCTCATTCAGTAGGCAAAGAAGGAGATACCACCCCAGCTGCAATGGGGACATAGAGAGCAGTAAAAACCTAACAGATGTTTTATCTTTTTCCTATTCTATCCAAGCTAAAATTAAAAGCTAGAGCTCAACTTTATCATGATTTGGCTGACCATAGGAGTAACAAACCCATGCATAAGTATTCTACCTTCCTATTAGTATATAGAAATTAAATGATGTCTATACATACAGTTCACATGTCATATTCAGTTTTAAAATGTGTTAAATGAAAATATTAGATGCTGCCAATGGAACATTTCTCTATTTTTTTTGGTCGAAGGGTGTCTGCTGGGGACAGTCATCAGTCATTGTCAGACTTTGCCAAAAATGATTACATTTTTGTGAGTGTCTTCACAAATCTCATAATCTTTGTTTTTTTTTTTTTTGTTTTTTCCAATGAAGGCAACACAAGCAGCTCCCTTTCCACCATATCCAAACAACTATGTCAATGATATGTCAAGATGTCAGCATCTAGGCTGTGACTGAGCCAGACAGACTGAATTGAAAATAATAAAGAAGTTGGTCACCTCTTCTCTAAATACATGTCCAATTTAACAATAATGATAAATTATAATAAATGAGAGTATGATCAAACCAGATTGAAGGTCCTCCTGTGTAAACGTTATACCTTCAAGCACTTTTTCTTTCCATTGTGTTATTATTATGCATGTTTACATAATACTATGGCTAAAAGTGTTTGGGCAATTTTTAGCTCTTGATGTTATCTATAAAAAAGCCTCATCACTCAGCTCTCTACTCCTATCCACACTTAAGAGGCCATGCCCAGAGCTATAGGTGCTGAACTTGTCAGAACAGTGATGATGTACACTCAGCTGAAGTCGCCAATGCACCTGCATGCTTAATCATTTTCTGTACTTATATTTCAGACCAAGATTCAATCAGTTGTCACTAATGTATAAAGTACAAACTTGCTTTTAGAGAGCTTTCCATTCTTTTATTTCCTCTTTTAAGTTGAATGCTAAAAAATGGATGGACACCAAACTATGTGCACATTTACTGAGCATTTTTGTTGTTAAAATTCTTAATTAATAAAATAATCATGAAGCATTTAAAAAACAGCATTAAGTAGATGACTTATAGGCATATAGACATTTCCATATATATATATATATATATACAGTTGTGTTCATAAGTTTGCAGAATTTAGCAGAATTTATGATTTCTTGGCCATTTTTCAGAGAATATGAATGAGAACACAAAAACATTTCTTTCACTCACGGCTAGTGTTTGGCTGAAGCCATTTATTATCAATCAACTGTGATTACTCTTTTTATTTATTTCCGGTACTTATATAGTGCTGTCAATTTACACAGCGCTTTACATATATATTGTACATTCACATCAGTCCCTACCATCAAGGAGCTTACAATCTAAGGTCCCTAACTCACATTCATAAATATACTAGGGACAATTTAGACAGGATCTAATTTAACTACCAGCATGTCTTTAGAGTGTGGGAGGAAACCCACGCAGGCACAGGGATAACATGCAAACTTCAGGCAGGTAGTGTTGTGGTTTGGATTCGAACCAGCAACCCTTTTGCAGCCATGCGAAAGAGCTATCCACTACACCACTGTGCCGCCCAATTTTTTAAATCATAATGACAACAGAAACTACCCAAATGACCCTGATCATAAGTTTACATGCCCTGGTGATTTTGGCCTGATAACATGCACACAAGTTGACACAAAGGGGTTTGAATGGCTATTAAAGGTAACCATCCTCAACTGTGATCTGTTTGCTTGTAATTAGTGTGTGTTTAAAAGGTCAATGAGTTTCTGGACTCCTGACAGACCCTTGCATCTTTCATCCATTGCTGCACTGACGTTTCTGGATTCTGAGTCATGGGGAAAGCAAAAGAATTGTCAAAGGATCTGCGGGAAAATTTAGTTGACCTGTATAAAACAGGAAAGGGATATAAAAAGATATCCAAGGAATTGAGAATGCCAATCAGCAGTTTTCAAACTCTAATCAAGAAGTCTGTTGGTCTGTTGAAACTAAACAACGGTCAGGTAGACCAACTGAAATTTCAGCCACAACTGCCAGGAAAATTGTTTGGGATGCAAAGAAAAACCCACAAATAACTTCAGGACTCTGAAAACATGTGGTGTGGCTGTTTCAAGATGCACAATAAGGAGGCACTTGAAGAAAGATAGGCTGCATGGTCAAATCACCAGAAGAAAGCCGTTACTACACAAATGCCACAAAGTATCCTGCTTACAATATGCCAAGCAGCACAGAGACAAGCCTCAAACCTTCTGGCACAAAGTCATTTGGATTGATGAGCCCAAAATTAAGTTTTTTGGCCACAACCATAAATGCTACATTTGGAAAGGAGTCAACAAGGCCTGTGAAACCTGTACATGGTTTGCTCATGTTTTGGGGATGTGTGAGCTACAAAGGCACAGGACATTTGGTCAAAATTGATGGCAAGATGAATGCAGTATGTTATCAAAAAAATACTGGAGGAACATTTGCATTCATCAGCCAGGAAGCTGCGCATGGGACGTGCTTGGACATTCCAACATGACAATGATCCAAAACACAAGGCCAAGTCGACCTGTCATTGGCTACAGCAGAGTAAAATGAAGGTTCTGGAGTGGCCATCTCAGTCTCCTGACCTCAATATCATTGAGCCACTCTGGGGAGATCTCAAACATGCTGTTCATGCAAGACAACCCAAGAAATTCCAGTAACTGGAAGCTTTTTGCCAAGAGGAATGGGCAGCTTTACCATCTGAGAAGATAAAAAGCCTCATCCACAAATACCACAAAAGACTTCAAGCTGTCATTGATGTTACAGGTATTAAGAACTGGGGTATGTAAACTTTTGATCAGGTTCATTTGGGTAGTTTCTGCTGTCATTATCATTTAACCACTTCCTTACTGGCGTATAGTAATAATACACCGGAAAGGTGCACTCCCCTTCCTGTTTGGACGTCATATGACATCCTCCCATCTTTGCACTCTGCGGGCCCCCAGTCCCTCTTCTGGTATAAAAAAGTCGCTATTTACTTTTTTAATTTGGCCATGTACAATGCATTCATCACTTATCAAAAATCGACCCAACACCAAGTATCCAACACCTTTCTAAAATCTATTGAAGATGTCATCACTGCCCTGATATATCAACACGGATCCCCCCAGAAAGCCTTCACTCAGATTGTGTCAGCAGACTGCATGAGCGTCATTTTTCTGAAAATATTCCACCATCTGCAATCGGAAGAAGACGCCAAAAGAAATGTCGGGTGTGCAGCAAAAGAGGAGTTAGGAGAGACACCAGTTTCCATTGTCCCCCATGTCCCTCCCAACCTGGCCTTTGCAACGGAGGATGCTTCATCATACTCTTGTAAATTATTAGCCCATATTTCAAATAGACTGCTATTTCCCCATTTTCAATTTCTATGCTGATTATTTCCCTGTTGCCTCAACCAACCATACCACTGCCTTCCATGTGAACTGACCCTGGCCTGTTTATCGACTATGCCTCTGCCTGCCGTCTGCATTGTTTATCCGCCATGTTTCTGCCTTTCACGTGAACTGACCCTGGACTGTATAGACTATGCCTATGTCTCTGTCTATTTTTACCTTTTACCTGCACTGACCTCCGAATGTTGACGATGTTTTTGCCTGCCTCTTGGACTGTTTTTTCACCCTGCTACACAGGGGTCTCACATATGTGAGGGGCTCCAGAATGGTGTTCTGATTTGAGAAAAACAGTTGTTTTTTTCTTTGTTTTGTAATCCCCAGAACAGGGTCTGGTGGCTTCAAAGTGATTTGGGTGGGAGAAGTCTCTACCTCGTCCCCATTCTTTCCTGACCGAGGTTCTAAGCTTGATGGTCTTGCCTGCTGCCTGGACAATATCTCTGCCTGCACTGACCCAGGACTTTTTATCTCCTGAAATGTATCTATTTGTGGGTAGGCACGTTTAAGTGGTGGCCAGTGTTTCCTAACTACTCTGAATACATCTTCACTGTAACTATGAAATTGTAGGGAAAATGATATTCTCCTCATCTCCTGTCCTCTTCTCACAGTATTAATGTGTCCTTGCTCCATTCTCTTAATCTCCTGTTCAATGATTCTTTGGGGATAACCCTGATCTCTGAATTTCTGGCACATCTCAATTGTCCTACTCTTCCGTTTTTCTTTGTCACTAACAATACGTTTCACCCTACATAATTGGCTTCTAATAATGGACCTGAACACATGAGGGGGGTGGGAACTGTCAGACAAGAGAAGTTGGTTCCTATCAGTGGGTTTAGAGAGAGATCTGATTCAATTCTCACTTTATCCACATAGATTGTAGTGTCTTAAAATGGAACTGATGAACCTCCTATGTGCATTTTAAAGTGAATATCCAGATTGAAGGAATTCAACATGTCATGAAATCTCTGTAGAGTTCCAATGTCACCCCGCCATTCCGCAAACATGTCATCTATATAGCGCCACCAAGAGATGCAATGCTCCTGGAATAATTAATTTGAAAAAACATATTTGTGTTCAAAATCATTCATGAAAGCACATGCGAATGGCGGGGCGACATTGGAACCCATTGCAACAAAAAAAAAAGTACTGATCCTGAAAAAAGAAGTTATTTCGATAAGATAATCTGAAACAATCCTTTAAATAGTTCCATCTGGGGTGTGGAAAATCTACCACTGTCTTTAATGATCTTCATGGCTGCCTCCACTCCCTCCTGATGGGGTATGGATATATAAAGACTCTCCACATCCCAAGTCACAATCTCATTTCCCTGACATTGTGGGAGTTCCCTCACATTACACAGGAAATCACCAGTATCTTTAATGTATGATTTAGTCTCCTTTATCAGAGGGGTTAAAACCTTGTCCAGAAATTGGGCTGTTGGTACAAAGATGGAATCCTTTCCTGATACAATAGGATGCCCTGGAGGATTCCTGGCGTCCTTATGTATCTTCGTTAACATGTATAAGACAGGGGTCCTGGTGTGGGTGGGCACTATTAAAGAGAAAGTGGCATTAAAGGAATTAGGCAAACAAGATGATATTATATTACAACCCGCTGATAAAGGGGGTTCAGTGGTTGTTATGGAACCCCAAGCATACAAGAGAGAAATTTTTCTTCAGCTGAGTGATCCGAAAATGTATAAAAAACTGACCTCGGATCCTACTTGGAGCATCAGGAAACTATTGGAAAATGTTTTGAAGCTAACCCTCAGTTGCCCACCCACACCAGGACCCCTGTCTTATACATGTTTTCCCTACAATTTTCACGTTTTCCCTACAATTTCATAGTTACAGTGAAGATGTATACAGAGTAGTTAGGAAACACTGGCCACTACTTAAACGTGCCTACCCACAAATAGATACATTTCAGGAGATACCGATCAAAGCATATCGGAGGAATAGAACACTGAGAGATACTTCAGTGAGATCAGAATACAGGGGAAGAAAACCCATGGGTGGTACTACATTTTTAGGTAGAAAAAGGAAGGTTGTTTTCCATGCTTGAATTATATTCAGTGTCATTTGCTACAGAAATGAGATGTATTTCTCAATCCCGAAAAAAATTAGAGAATTAAAATCAGAGGTTTCCATACCTGTCAGTCATCCTATGTGATATACTCTATGACATGTCTATGTGGACTTGTCTATATAGGTAAAACCACACAGAAAATTAAAAACAAGTAAGAGGTGCAACACCCAGAGTATACAATCCTAGAGGTGGTTTGATAAAGAGGATGAGTGTAAGCCCATAAATATTAATTTAAAATTTTAAAAGTCCATATGCAAAGTCCATAGGCAAAGCCCATAGGCAAAGTCCATAAGCAGTAATCTTCATATATAATAGTCCATATCAGACTGGTGAAAATAGGGCAAAAAATGGAAAAGGTCAGGAAAGGAGAAGCAAACTGAAACGTGAGACACCAGAAGTTGCCATCCACGGTGAGCAAACCCCAACTCACAGAACCTGGAAGAAACAGAAGAGAGGAGGCGCTTCTAAGTGCAATATGCCAGTACACTTTATTAGAAAAAAGGTTAAAAACACTCACAAGATAACTGTGTAAAGAACACATCCAGCATCCAATACAAGGGGGAACCAAACGCTCATCCCATCCGACCGGGTGGTCCTTCGGGAACGATTGTGATCGCTCCCGAAGGACCACCCGGTCGGATGGGATGATCGTTTGGTTCCCCCTTGTATTAGATGCTGGATGTGTTCTTTACACAGTTATCTTGTGAGTGTTTTTAATCTTTTTTCTAATAAAGTGTACTGGCATATTGCACTTAGAAGCACCTCCTCTCTTCTGTTTCACACAGAAAATTAAGGATAGGATTGCACAACACCACAGTTCTATGCAGAAAAAACAAACGGGGTTCCTAGACATTTTTCAGAGATGGGTCACGGCGGGGATTCAAATCTCAGGTTTATGATCTTGGAGGAGGTATGTAAGAACAGGAGGAGTGGCGATAGAGTTCTTAAACTGAAACAAAGAGAGGTCTGGTGGATAAATAGACTTCATTCGCTATATCCTCAGGGTATAAATCGGCATTATGAACTGTATCTATTTTTGTAAGCAGATTGATTATAATCAGTGCTGTGATTTCTTTTAGGTGAAAAACAAATTTTGATAATATCGGCATTGGAGTGATGAAGATTCTGAACGCTGCAACATAATCCTACAGATAGAAGACGTTTACAAATCTAATGTGGGTCAGCTGGGTGGATTTATTTCATGTAGCCCAGTGTTGCAATTTGTTGGTTGAAGCTTTTGTTATAGCACTTTTGTATCACTGTGACATGCATTTGATGTTTAATTACATATTACTACTTAGTTCAGTTGAATCCATGTTTACACTTGTATTGCCGCTGATGGTAGTGGACTAAGATACGAGTAGGATTAATTTAGGACTTTATGGGTGATGGGGATGCACCTGTGTGGTCACACCCTGTAAAGCACTATTTAGGTTTGGGGTTTTGTGTGGTGAAGTACACATACAGCTTTGAAGAACAGAGATTGTTCAAAACTGTACAGTTAGCTGAATTGTATATTCTGTACATGAAGAAATTTTTCAGTAAATGTATTGCATTGGAGGATGTGTCCCGATTGTTATTTATCATTAGTGGTGGAAGATAAGGAGCCCACCGTCACACAGCTCCAGGAAGACTGCCTAAGTGACCAACGGGGTGACCCAATTGGACATATACTGTATATATATATATATATATATGTGTATATATATATATATATATATATATATATATATATATATCTATCTCAATTTTTGCTGACATTTTTCAGATATAATGGTTTTATAATTGACAGAAAAGTCAGCTATCCTTGTTTCTTGTACCTCTTGGAAAAACCCTTTTGTGTAGATTATCTATCCTATTTTATTGATGGCTGCTGCATAACACAGGAGACTAATCTTTTAATTTCTAGTGCTACCACTGTTAAAATCTCTGAAAAAATATAGATTTTTTTAAAAATCATCTGTAGATGGCTTACTTTATGCCCATACAAAATGTTATGCTAGCTGGATACAAGAAAAATATTTTAAAAAACAATTCATGAAATGTATATTTAATTAGCTTCCTTGGCTGATCCATAGCTTAAAAATAGCACTTTGTTATTACCACCCCCTGAAAACACTTGTTATTAAAAATGGGTTCTCATAGTTCAATATTATTATTATTATTATACAGGATTTATATAGCACTAACAGTTTGCGCAGCGCTTTACAACATGGGGGCAGACAGTTCAATTACAATACAATTCAATACAGGAGGCACCTGCGGCCCCTGCTCGTTAGAGCTTACAATCTAGAGGGGAGGGTCAAGAGGGACAAAAGGTAATAACTGTGGGGAATGAGCTGATGGAGAAAAGGAAAATACAGTTGTTAGGTGTGGGTAGGATAGGCTTCTCTGAAGAGAAGGATTTTCAGGGATAGCTAAAAGCTAATAGAGTAGAAGATAATTGGACAGTTTGGGGTAAGGCGTTCCATAGGATTTTGCTTGAGGTACCTCGACTATGGGTTGAGATTGATGCTTTGCTGTAGTGGAGTTGTGTGGATGCTGTGTAAACCCTCCAGGAGGTTCCTGTTGCATGGTCCTGTTTTAATCATTTATGGACCACCTACTTTACTGCATCGCTGCCCTAGATCACATATATATGTATATATGTGATCCAGTATTTTCAGGTAGGGGGCGCGTGCATGCCACCCCAGCTGCGCTGTCATTTGCTACAGCACAAGCCAATTCACAGGTCCCGGACAATAATCAGTGCCTCCTCATCAGTGCTGCCTCATCAGCACACATCAGTGAAGAAGAACGATTACTTATTTTAAAAAATGTATAACAGAAACTTGTTTTGTGTTTTTTTAATTTTCTCTATGTTTATCAAAAAATTTAAAAAAAGTGGTAATTAAAGACCACTAAAAGAAAGCTCTATCTGTCTCAAATGATAAAAACTTCACTTGGTTACAGTGTTTCATAACCTTGTCATTCAAAGTGCGACAGCGCTAAAAGCTGAAAATTGGTCTGGGCAGAAAGGGGGATTATTCCTGCCTGTCTCTGGAAAAAGCCTGCTGCCCATTGGATGCAGCCTGTGTACCTGAGAGCTGATGTTAAACCACAGCCTGTGCTAGGCTTATTGCCTGAAGAAATCTGAATTAAATGATACTTGCTCAAGGGCAGCACCCGTGGAGGCTGACCTGAGGAGGGATCCTGGCATGATGGCATCAAAGAAGAATGTTGCATGGAAGCTGGTAGGAGATAGCTATCCTTGGATATTGTGAGTTGAGATTGTGATATTGTGAGTTGAACCCTTGCCAAAGACTCCTGGTGTGCTGTATTTGGGAAATTAAATGCCAGTGGATGCTGCAAGGACTGCTTTTACATCAGATTAGCTGGCCATTCCCTCCTATAACCTAGTGAAGGCTGTTGCAAGAGGATTCTGTATAACGTTTGCCCTCCTCTTAATTTCTTCTTGTGTTTTGGAGTATCCTGCAACCATATCCCTCTTCTGTTCAAGTTTTCTACAATAAATCAGCAAAAAAGACTTCCCCTAGACTGAACTTACATTTGTTGGTGTGATTGGAACAGTCTCTGGGCCTGGCTGCCTCTGTTCTTTAGCAAGCTTGTGTTGGAGACCATGTTGGACTGACTGGATGGGTCACAAATTCTGGGCGGGTATACGTGTGTGCAAAAAGCAAGGAATGCCTTCCAGTTTATTGTGCCCAGTGATAGGTGGTGGTGATGGGCCCTCTCTGGGATTAGGCTTCTGCCTTTTCTGTGCTATCTTAAGGTAGTTTCAGCATGTAGACTTGGATACAAAGGAAGGCACACCCGGTGTCCAGAGGAAATGTGGCTTCTAAAATCACTGTAGCTGTACGGCGACGCTTTAAGAGACTGCAGGGGGCGCGCACACGCCGTGTGTCTCTGGTGCCGATGCGCATGGCCGGTGGGCACAATTTACACTGGATACCTGCAAACGCTCCTCACAGAGCCAGAACGGGGATCCGTTTATGTAAACAAATGGATCTCCGTTCTGACAGGGAAGTGGAGAGAGATTTGCTGCTCCCAGTGATAGGGAGCAGCTTTCTCTCTCCATCCCTATACTCCACCCACAGTTAGAAACACCTCTCAAAGGAACACTTAACCCCTTGATCGCCCCCTAGTGTTAACCCCTTCATTGCCAATGACATTTATACAGTAATCAGTGGCTAGTTTTAGATCTGATCGCTGTATAAATGTCAGTGGTCCCAAAAATTGTCAAAAGTGTTCGATCCACAATGTTGCAGTCCCACTAATAATCGCAGATCACACCATTACTAGTAAAAAAACGTATAATGCCATAAATCTATTCCCATAGTTTGTAAACGCGATAACTATATATATATATATTTTATATGTATTACAGCAAAAAGTAGAAAAAAATGTTTTGTGTTTTTTTTCAAAATTGTTGCTCTTTGAAGTAAAAAGAAAAAAAATGTAAAAAGTAGGAAATGGTAATCAAGGATGAATGCATTATGCAATAATATCCAGAATATACTGAAACACACAATACATAATAATAATTCCTACTTGCATGCCACCCTCAGCCCACTAGATAGTTAAAATGATTACAATGTTATCACACCCCTTGGAAATTCCCATGAAGCCCAAAATGTCTGGATATGCTAAAACAGGGGTCTCCAAACTTTCTAAACAAAGGGCAGTTTTTTTTGTCCTTCAGACTTTAGGGGGGCTGGACTGTGGCCAGTGGGAGTGGAAATTTTCCTGGCATCAGTGGGAGTAAACATGACATTTGATATTAGGTGGAGGAATAGTACCCCATTGTTTGTATCAAGTGTCAGTGGGAGAAATGGTACCCTATTGTTGGTGTAAATTGGCAGAATAGTGTCTCTTCTATCAGTGGGGGAATACCGGATAAAGGCAAGCAAAGGGCCACATCCGGCCCCCGGGCCGCAGTTTGGAGACCACTGTGCTAACACATGATCAAAATGCAGCATAATAAAAATCAAATGCAAATATGATTATAAAGCATCAAGCCTCCAAAGGTAACTTGGTGTCAAATGAGCAATGATGCCAAGAAAATTGATAGCTTAATGAACATCCATTCATGTTACAAATCCAATATGTTGTCAGTAAAAGCAAAAAAATCAGGTCAATAGAAAACACAGTACTGGGCACATGAGCAGTATAGTCATTTAGTGCAGATAAAGTCTGCCAAATCCTCAGGTCCCAAATGTATGTGTTGAGCAATAGAATCCTGTGTTTTCATACGTAGACAGCCTGTTAACTAAGAGGATGATATGCTTAGTTTCATCTCTGTGCACTGACCAGTTGACAAGCAAATCATTTTATATTAGATTAGTGTGTAAACAAACTTTGCCAGACTGCAGCACGACACAAAGTTACTGCTGTCACTTATTAGCTCCCATTCAGATCTTGCATTGCTGCTCACAATTTTCTTAAGTGCCATTTACACGCATTCCCATATGTCACACACAGAGCAGCCCATTGACTTCAAAGGGCTACCCTATGCTCCCGCTCCTTTTGGGTGACGAGTTTCGCGCAATTTTTTATGTTGTGTTTTGCTGCAATTTCTGCGCAATTCTGTCATGTTATAATTGTGGCAAAATCACACCATGTTAGAGGTGCCATTAAGAATTATGGCACCCAAATGTGCATCGCTCATTTTACAGAGATTTGACCGCAGTGTGGAATGGCTGGCAGAAAGTGTGAATGGGGCCTCCGGGAATGATGAACAGACTAGTCAGCATGAATGGCAGTGACAGAAGAGGTATATGATTTAACCCAGCAGAAGAGAACAATAGCCAACAGACTTCAACTATTTCCCACACTTGCTTCTATGCAACACAGTGCCAGATTGACATGACACTCTGTACCGATATATACATTTAATAACGCCAAACTCACTGTACTGACGTCTTTCCCAGTTATCAGTGAAGTGAAATTAAAGCCTTGCGCATCCCCTCTGTCCTCTCTAGCATATACTCCCTCCTCATTGGCTTACCTTTAAACAGACTATCCCCCCCTTCAGTCCATCATGAATGCCGCTGCCAGACTCATCCATCTTACAAACCGCTCAGTGTCTGCTACCGCTCTCTGCCAATCCCTCCATTGGCTGCCACTCACCCAACAAATTAAATTAAAAATACTAACAATAATTTACAAAGCCATCCACAACTCTGCCCCCCAGCTACATCACTAGCCTAGTCTCAAAATACCAACACAACCGTCCTCTTCGTTCCTCCCAAGACCTCCTGCTCTCTAGTTTCCTCATCACCTCCTCCCATATTCGCCTCCAGGACTTCTCCTGAGCCTCTCCCATCCTCTGGAATTCCCTACCCCAATCTGTCAGGAAAATTTTCTCTTCAGGGAAGCCTATCTATCCTGCCTCCACCTAACAACTACACTTTTTTATTTTCTCCATCAGCTCATCCCCCACAGTTATTTCCCTTTCGTATCACTTTACCCTCCCTTCTAGATTGTAAGCGCGAACAAGCAGGGCCCTCTTATTCCTCCTGTATTGAATTGTATTGTAATTGTACTGTCTGCCTTAATGTTGTAAAGCGCTGCGCAAACTGTCGGCACTATATAAATCCTGTATAATAATAATAATAATAATATATGGCTGCACATTGTATGTTCCATAGAGCGCCTATGGACAGCGGCGAAAATGTCCGCAGGCCGGGTGCCCGTGAATTACTTATGGGCACTGACGGCCGGACGGAAATTTAGAGGTGGCGGGCCGGCTTGCCGACCCCTGTTCTAATAAGATACATTGCGTATCCCGAAGACATATCTGCTAGATCAGGAAGCTTAATAAGGCCATGTTGGTTCCCATTAGGCTTGTGCAATTCGTTCCATTACAAATTCGTTTTTTAACACATTTTTTTAAATTCGGACAAATCCAAATTTCTGAGTTTCGAATTACCGAAATTTAGTTTTTCCGATTTCAAAAATTAGGTAATACGAAAATTGGAAAATCTGAAAAGCCGAATTGTGGTAATTCGGAAATTCGGCAATCGGAAAAGCCGAAAATCCGAAATCGGAAATTCGGAGATCTGAAAATTCTAAATTTGAAAATGTGAAAATCGGAAATAATAACTAATAATAACTTGACTATACTTAACTACTTAAATAACTATTAAATTATCGAATTTTTGACTTCCAAATTTTCGAATTACCGAATTTTTGGTATTTTTACTTCCGAATTTCCGAACTTCCGCATTTTTCGAATTCCCAAATTTTTCGGCCGTGCACAAGTCTAGTTCCCATCATCAGCCTGAGACACTGCCAGGTGTGGGTTCCATGTGATCACCAAGAGGGAACATACACCAGCATGTTTGGTGAACCTCCTTGAATTTGTCCGCTATTAATTCGCTTAGCATCATTGTCCGTTTGGCAGAAAGGTACCTTTGGGTGCTTGATGCCTTATGATCTCTCCTTGCATTGAATTTCCATTATGTTAAATTTTGACCATGTCTTTGAGTGTTTTCAGACGTTTTGGGCTTCATGGGAATTTCCAAGGGGTGCTGACAGCCTTGTCATAATTTTAACTACATAATGGGATTTTTTTTTTAACGCTGAGGGTGTTGTGCATGTAAGTTTTTTTTATTTATTTATTTTATTACGTATTACGTGTTCCAATAAATTTTGGATATTTGTATCTAATCCTGATTAAAATTTTTTATTTTTTACAAAATTTTTCTTCTTTTGCTTATGATTGTTGGGTTATGTCTGACTGACTTTTATATCCTATCAACTCAGTGCTATATCTAGTAGATTCCTGAAAATCATGCATTTTAAATTCCTTATGGGGCCTCTGAGGACTTTTTAAATGTTTTCTAGAAATACATGACAAGGGGTTCAACAAAAATAATCCTCAAAAATATGGCACGAGCATTTAAAAAAGAAAGATAGAGCTGCAAAAATTACTTTCACAAAATTTTTCAGAGAGTCAACATGCATACCTAAAATTATAGTATGGCTTACTTTATTGATGGACAGACCTCCATTTCTGAATGCATATCTGTGATCCCCTTTTCCTAATTTTTTTGCCGTGTCATGTACTGTACTCTTTTGAAGAAGAATGTCTTTTTACAAAAAAACTTAAATAATACATTTTTCATTGATTGTTGCAGTGCTTAATGAGTGGTTTTACTAAAGTTAGAGCATACATACTTTTCTGCCACTATGTACTGTATAGCAATCAGCTTCTAGGTTTTATTGTCAAAGCTTTTTTAAACAAGTTGAAATTAGAAGCTGATTGGTTACTATGCACAGCTGCACCAAATTCTGTGTGCTCCATCTTTAGTAACCCCCCCCCAGTGCATCCAGTTTTGGGAGATAGCTCTTTGTAGCACAGGGTTTCAGTAAAATATGGTTGCGCCCTGCGCAGAAGACAACCTAACTAGAAAAATAATCAATCTTTTCTATTTTGCTGCTAAATGGTTAATTTTGTTGTCAGGAAAATCACTAGTGGGGAAAAAAAATCCATGCGCAAGTATGACCAGACTTAATACATCCATACAGCATCTGTATATTATGTACATCTACTAGGTGGTATCAAAATGGTTTTGGGACTAGCTCTGTTTACAAGCGAGTACTTTATTTATCTACATTTACATATTATCACCTCCAAAATAGTCCCCTTGCACAGCAATACAGCGCTCCCAGCGTTCTTGCCACTTCTGGAATGTGTCCTGGAAGTCTTTTTTTCGAAGGGTGTCAAGCACCTTCTGCTACTGCATTTGTGCTGGATCTCTATAATGGTGTCAAAATGGCGACCTTTGAGCTGGATCTTCAACTCATTGCAGCATCACCGTAATCTTGCCAAATCTTGTCAAACGTCTCTGGTAGATTTGCCCAAATTCACACAGAATTTCACGTTTGCTCTTTGTTCTAACTTGCTGGCCATGGTGAAATTGCAGAAGTGGTAACGGACGTGGTCAGAATGGCACCAGTTGCACAGCTCCCGATGTACACAGGATGATGTCTTTTGGCCCACTGACTTATGAAGGTTGGTGCTCCCTGTGTGGTGCAGCCTTGTGCTGCCATCTCTATTTATGCCCGCAAGTGGCTAACCACTTATAATACCCCGTAAACGCCGCTGAAGCGGGTGACGCTTCGTGGAGTATTACGTATCGCTCTACTGCCGCACGTGTCGAGGAGGAGGTACCCTCCCGTCGCCGGCAGAAGCGAGCGACACAAAACTGTCAAATATACGTTCCCGCCTCGGTGGGCCACTACATCGTTCACTGGGGCGGGGGAAAACTACGGTACACTGCAGTCTCCTCGTCCAGTGAGTTAATTTAGTGGCCCACCGGGGCAGGAACTGTTATTTATCTCTACCGTCGTGTTCCGACGTGGTGTGTCCCTCGTGGTTGGAAGTATTCAGTCACCCGGTTTTCTGTAGTAGGACACATGTAGCCCTCGACACGTTGACCAC
>BLSH010336072.1:70042-82466 GCA_018402905.1 Glandirana rugosa | reverse complement strand
TCCTCTCTCTCTCTTCCGCTCTCTCTCTCTCCCCCCTCTCTCTCTTCCTCTCTCTCTCTCTCTTCCCCCCTCTCTCTCTTCTCTCTCTTTTCTCTCTCTCTCCTCTTTCTCCATGAGTAATACAACTTTTCATATCAGTAATAGAAGTCCTGACATTCCTGAACTGTAAGGAAAACTCGGATCCATCAGATATCTCTCACACAATGACAACAAATCTGTGCTAATCTGATGTAATCTCACAAGAGTTCGATGTGTACGGGTTCAATCCCTTATTTGTATCTATCAGGTAGAGATATAATGGAAGGAGGGAATTCCTCCACTACAACATTCACATCTTCCAGAGACAGTGGAGGAACACGAGAGCTCCATTTATTGATCATTGTGTGCAGTTATGATGGAAAGATGGTCATTGGAGTCCCAGAAATACTGGAGAGGGAGATTTACGAGGGAAAAATTAAAGTCCGGTAACTGAACAATTTAACTAATACTGGAGTAATTGTAAAGTAAAGTCCATTAACTTGGACAGCTTACCTGATGCTGGAATAATTGTATCTAAAAAAAAAAGAAAGAGACAAATGTATAAAACATTCTCACCAACAGAAAGTAGAATAAATAATATACATGGAAAATGGGTAAGAAATAGAAGAGCTCCATTTACTGAATATGTCATCTAATATTGATCTCAGGATGGGAATTGGATGGTAATACATTGAATAGAAGAATAAGATATAAGAGCAGCATGTGCTCCATGATTACTAGAAAAGAGATCCTGAGAACATTCACAAATACACAGAACATAAGACAATGGACACAAGGGGGCTTTATTCTATAAAGGGATTATTATTAAAGCTGAACTCCAGGAAAACAGATGAATACAGAAGAGAGCATAAAAAGCTTCTTCTGATTGGCTGAGGTGACAATCATGACATCATCTGCTTGCCTTTGTTTTGGGCCAATCTCTTACAGAACTGAGAACTGTGCTTAGTCTGATGCTATCGACGGCATTGGTCTCCACTCACTACAGTTATTCTCCTAACAATATTTTGTTTCAGTGTTTCTATAGTTTTTAATACAATGTCATTCAAGAGTTCTTCCAAGATATTCAAGTCTAAAAGGTTTCCATCTGTCTGCTTGGAGTATTAGGGCTAAATTATAAGTTCCCCCTTAGTATTTTTCAATCTCTACCCATATGGCTTCTGAGTGATGGGTCAATCAATGTTTTGATTGAGCCACTAAAAAGGCTAAGTAGTAATCCTCGATATCCACCATACCCAAAAAACCCAGATTTCCTGTGTCTGATTTGGTGCGTGTGAGAGCATCTCACTCTTTTGTATTGCTGGATTAATTTTGTAAGTTATACCGATAGGGAACACAAAAGACTGTGTTTAATGCGGATCGGTAAAGTGCAAAATACATATAATACTTAAGGTACAATTACCATTTTAGCTTTTTAGCTATCCTTCCTGCCCAAGATAATTTGCAATCTTTGTGATGTAGGAGCACTGAAACCTATGTGGATGGGATAGGTGGTTTGTGGTCCTAGAGGCTGCTCACCAGCGACTGTGGGGTCTTGTTGGACCCCCAGAGAAGTTTGTTGAAGTTTTGAAAGGATGGCAGCACCAAGGCCTTTCCAATCCAAACACCTACATCACCCTGCTTTTAGCCCTGATGAAGGGGGAGTGTTGAGCTCCTGAAATGCATTGGCTGTTCCAAATTTAAAAAAATCTTTTAAAAGTCTGTACAAGCTGGTGTGGCGCTTCCATCCTTTCAAAACTTCAACTGCCCAAGATAATTTGAAATTGGATAAGCAATGCATTTCTTTTCCAATTTCTTCTATGAACGGTTTTTAATTGGCGTCCGCTAAGGTAGAGGTGGAAGGTGATATAAGTATACCTAAGTAGGGTATATGATGTTCAGCCCAAGCATAAGGTAGTTGTTGCAGTAGGTCCTGGCGAGTGAGTTTGTGGACTCCTTAGTCATGAATTGTAGATTTAATGAAATTCACCTTGCAGTATGAGATATTGTTAAAACTGGTTAGAATGTGGTGTGCTGCAGTTAATGATATCAAAGAGTTAGATAAGAGAAGTATTACATCCTCAGCAAACAAATGGATGTTGTGAGAGGTAGTGCATCTACGTAATCCTGAAATTAGAGGTTGTGAGCGAATTGCTTCCACCAGGGGTTCAATCATTACATTGAAAATTGATGGGGAGAGTGGACATCCCTGACAGTTTCCTTTTGATATAACAAATGGTTTTGATAGAAGGCTAGATGCATTTACTTGTGCTGACGGATGAGAGTACAGTGCAAGGATGGCTGAAGGAATAGGACCCTGGAAACTACATTTTTCTAGGGCTAACTGCGTATAACGCCAGTGCACTCTGTTGAACGCCTTCTCCACATCTATACAGAGAAGCAGGGAAGGCGTCTGAGTTTTTCTACAAGGTGCAGAATGTTGATAATGCCCCTAGTTGCATCAGTGGTCTGTCTGTTTTTTGTAAAGCCCACCTGATCTGGCTTAACTAGGGTGGGCATAATGTATATTAGACCTAGTACAAGTAATTTGGCATATAGTTTTACATTACTTAAAGTGTTACTAAACCCAGGACCCTGCATTCACTATATTGGGTCTCTCGCAGTACACAGAACATGGAAATGTAATTATTTTAGTAAATATAAACTGCTGAATACATTTTCTCATGCTCAGTATAAAGCAGTCGTGTGACTTCTATCAGTTTCTGTTAAAGCTTGTAGGAGGAGTAGGAGTTCATACTGCAGTGCCCTATCAGGATCCAGGACCCCTGGCCCTCTGTCTGGACAGTGCTGATTGGCCCTGTGCTGATCACATGCACTCTCCCAAGAAGAAAATCCTCTCTAGTAATACACACCAAACTGAGCATGTGCAGCCTGACTTCAAAGGCTCTGTCTTATCCGAGCATGTTCTGCAGTCAGTGGAAGAAGAAGAAAGCAGATCTGTGCATACTAGATCAAGCAGCCTTTTGTGGGGATTAACCCCTTAGGTTCCACAGTGAGTATAACCAACATGCTTTACTGCATATACAGACTGATTTTACTGTTGTGGATTTAGTAACACTTTACGTTAAGTAGTTAAGTAGGGATACTGGTCAAAAGTTTGCAAGAGATGTGGGTTCTTTGTCAGGAAGGCTACTTCTTGTGGAAACGATTGACCAGACACTGCTTCTTGAAACATGGCTGAGATTTGGAGAAGGGATATCTTTGAAAGTTTTATAGTAATCATTTGTAAACTCATCCGGTCCTGGCAACTTACCAGAGGGAAGTGAATTGATGACTTTGATAACTGCAGAAATAGTGAAAGGAGAGTATAACATCTCTAACGGTGTAGTGCTAAGGATAGGGAGTGGTAGTTTGGCTATAAAAGTTTGTATATCTGCATCTGAAGGTGGGGGGGGGGGGGTGGAAGAGTCCTCTTTTAGATTCTACAGGGAGCTATAATAGTCTGCAAAAGCAGCAGCAATGGCTTGCCAATACAGTGGTTTCGTTTTGGCAGAGTGATAAATAAGGTATTGAATTCGAGTCTTGGCTCTTTGAGCTCTAACTCTATTGGCTAAAAATTTGCCTGCTTTGTTGTGGTGGGTATAGAATTTCAATTAAAGTTACTTAAAGCGGAGTTCCACCCAAAAGTGGAACTTCCGCTGGTTGGATTCCTCCCCCCCTCAGGTGTCACATTTGGCACCTTTCGGGGGGAGGGGGAAGAGGACACCTGTCTTTAGACACACATCTGGGAGCTCTGGCCGGCCACCGCGGCCGCTGACGTCAGCAGCCCGGCTCCCTCCTCCCTGCTCGCTCTGCTACTGGCCGCCTTGCCAATAGCAGAGTGCGGCGGAACCTCGTGCATGCGCAGTAAGGTGCCTGGTGTGAAGCTGTAATGCTACACATCCGGGTTCCCTTACCCGCAATGGAGGCGGCTGCACCCGTCCCCCGATTTGAAGATCGGCGGCGGATGCCGACATCGCTGGACTCTAGGAAAGGTAAGTGTCCTATTATTAAAAGTCAGCAGCTACTGTATGTGTAGCTGATGACTTTTAATTTTTTTTTCCCCTGGCGGACCTCCGCTTTAAGGAGGTTTTATGGCAATCACTTAGCAACACCCTAAGTTCGGTATGTAGTTTAGATAGGGAGGATGCAAGGAGAGCAGAAGGGTGGTTTTGTTCTGTGTTCCAAGAGTCTGTATTTGATAGTTTATTGAAGTGGGCGTGACGCCGACACTTAATTCTGGAACCAAGGTGTATTAGAATTCCTCTTATGAATGCCTTATTTGCATTCTACAGTGTGAAGGGATGTGTATCTGGTAAGCTGTTTTCCTGAATATAGTTTTGAAAATGTTTACTAATGGTAAACTGATGGAGGGAGGATTGTATTATGGAATCATTACAGCGCCAAACTGAAGTAGGTGAGCAGGTGTCCCCTTTATCCAAGGTGATTGAGATGATGGCATGGTCTGACATGTAATATTGTGAATGGATGAGGAAGATACCCGCTGTAATACCCTTTTATCCACCAAAAAGAGGTCTATTCGGGAGCAGGTATTGCATCTAGCAGAGTAAAAAGGTGAAGTCCTTCTCATTGGTGTGTTGACATTACCAAACATCATATTTATCCTCCTTGTGTAATAAGTCATTCAAGGAGGGGTCACAACACCATGCCAAAGAGTTGGAATCCAGCTCAGGATAAGGGACTATGGAAGTCTCCGCACATAAGACTTCCATATAACACCTTACACATTTTCCATATCATTTTGCAAATGAAATGTAGTTGGTGTATATTAGGTGCATAGATGGATGCCAGGGTGTAAGGTTTAGAATCTAGATCATATGTTACAAAGAGAAACCTACCATTAGGATCAGAAAACACATCCTTGATGGCCAATAGTACACCTCTTTTCTTTGCGTTGGTAGAAGAGAAAAACATCTGTGGATAATTTTTAAGCAAGCATTTTGAGGTAAAGTCTTTATAGAAATAAGTCTCCTGAACTGTCATGATATCTGCCTTGTGATGCACAGCTTCTTTCCAAAGCGAGAGTTTTGCCAGGTGGTTAAGGCCATTAGAATTAATTAAAAAACACTTATCCACAAAAAGAGAGTCAAAGCAGCCAGCCACAAAGGAAACTGCAGACACTTCATGGCGTGGCATCTTTAAAGTGACACAGAGCGGCAAGCCACACAGCTGGTGCATAGACTCAGCCACATGTCTAGAGATGAGACCTTCTTCACAAACATTGATTACAGTGCAAAAGGCAGAAGACAGAAGGTAAAGGCCAGGGTTTTCTGAACTGCATTACACCACAAGGCAAGCAGAGTATCCTTGTAAAGAAAGCTGTTTATGTTCCAGAACTAGAAGGCAGCCTTCTATCAGTAAAAAGTCTTTCAAACAATGGTCTCACAATTAAGTTCCAGGGTGATGAATGCACAATTCACAATAATAAGCAATGCCTCGCAAAAGGAAAACTGGATGATCACCTATACAAGCTCATCACCACAGACCAGCAAGCCAATATACTGTAGTTTCTAATGACCTACACAGCAAATGTATTCACTTATGGCACAGGCGGCTGGGGCCAGAAGTCCAGAAGCCATACAGGAGATTATAAAAAGAGGCTTATCGTTATCTGAAGATTTTGTAATAGCACCTTGCAAAGTGCTCATGAAATGCAAGCGCTGCATTGAAGCAAAAGCCACACATTCCACAGGCATCTCAAAGAAAAACCACCCACCCCCTGCAGCTCAAACACAGCGAGGTACACAGGCAAGAACAGATATCTACTGGCTTTCATTGATGATTATTCCAGATACACTATGGCTTATCTGATGAAACACAAGAATGAAACATCAGAGAAACTTCAAAAGTTCATTGCCATGTCTTGCAACAAATTCCTACGGAAACCAAGAATAATACGCACCAACAATGGGGGAGAAAACATAAGCAAAGATGTGGTCTCCTACCTGGAGAGACAATAAATAGTACACCAGACAACCACACCTTACAATCCTGAACAAAACGGTGTAGCAGAAAGGAAAGGAAGGTGTTGTCGGATGCCAACCTACCTCACAAGAACTGGAGAGAAGCAATCATGACTGCAAACTACCTACAGAACAGACTACCCTCAAGAGTCATTAAAAGTACTGCATTTTAAATGTGGCATGGATCAAAGCCTAGCATAGGGCACATCAGAGTGTTTGAATGTAAAGCATATGCCTATATTCCAATTGAAAAGCGATCCAAGCTGGAGAACAGAGCAATAGAGGTAATTCTAGTAGGCTACAGCGAGCAAACTAAGGACTACAGAGTCCTACTAGAGTTGAGCGGACACCTGTATGTTAGGGTTCGGCAGGTTCGGCCGAACTTTGCGAAAAAGTTCGGATTTGGCACCAAACTTGCCCCGAACTTGACCCCGGACCCCGAACCCCATTGAAGTCAATGGTGATCCGAACTTTTGGACACAAAAATGGCTCTAAAAAAGTCCTGGAAACGGCTAGAGTGCTGCAAAAGGAAGCAAAATGGGGGTAAGAGTAGGATAAGTGCCCTGCAAACAAATGTGGATAGGGAAATAACTTAAAATCACATAAGAAAAATAAAAAATGGGAGGAAGTAGGTGGATGGGGGTGGATGTGGAGTAAGAGGTTGAGGAGGCGGTGACCGTGGCGGTGTAGGTGGAAGTGGCGGTGGAGGAGGAGGAGGTAGCCAACACTGTTTTTTGTTTGTTTGTTTTTTTTTTTTCTAATTAAGGTAGCCCCCAAAATATTGAGACATATTAAAAAAAAAAGTATACCAATGGCTGTGTGAGTCCGGTCTAAATGTCTATTCTGCACAAGGTACAGACAAGTCTTGTGGGATCCATTCCTGGTTCATTTTAATAAATGTTAGCTTGTCCACGTTGGCTGTGGACAGGTCGGCTGCGCTTGTCTGTGATAACGCCCCCTGCCGTGCTAAACACACGTTCAGACAATACACTGGCTGCCCTCACACCAGCAGCAGGAACCTATCCCTATACCAGTATGAGATGATTTTAGAACGCTAATCTGTCCCTCCAACAGCAGCAGGAACCTCTCCCTACACCAGTATGAGATGATTTTAGAACGCTAATCTGTCCCTCACAACAGGAGCAGGAACCTCTCCCTATACCAATATGAGATGATTTTAGAACGCTAATCTGTCCCTCAAAACAGGAGCAGGAACCTCTCCCTATACCAGTATGAGATTATTTTAGAATGCTAATCTATCCCTCACACCAGCAGTAGGAACCTCTCCCTATACTAATATGAGAGGATTTTAGAACGCTAATCTATCCCTCACACCAGCAGTAGGAACCTCTCCCTATACCAGTATGAGATGATTTTAGAACGCTAATCTGTCCCTCACACCAGCAGCAGGAACCTCTCCCTACACCAGTATGAGATGATTTTAGAACGCTAATCTGTCCCTCACAACAGGAGCAGGAACCTCTCCCTACACCAGTATGAGATGATTTTAGAACACTAATCTGTCCCTCACACCAGCAGTAGGAACCTCTCCCTACACCAGTATGAGATGATTTTTGAACGCTAATCCATCCCTCACAACACTAGCAGGAACCTCTCCCTATACCAGTATGAGATGATTTTAGAACGCTAATCTATCCCTCACACCAGCAGCAGGAACCTCTCCCTATACCAGTATGAGATAATTTTAGAACGCTAATCTATCCCTCACACCAGCAGTAGGAACCTCTCCCTATACCAGTATGAGATGATTTTAGAACGCTAAAATATCCCTCACACCAACAGTAGGAACCTCTCCCTATGCCAGTATGAGATGATTTTAGAACACTAATCTATCCCTCACACCAGCAGTAGGAACCTCTCCCTATACCAGTATGAGATGATTTTAGAACGCTAATCTATACCTCACACCAGCACCAGGAACCTCTCCCTATACTAAGTATGAGATGATTTTAGAACGCTAATTTTTCCCTCACACCAGCGGCAGCATCCTCTTCCTACCTACACTAGTATGAGATGATGTGACATGCAGTGCTGGCTACAAGACTCCAGCTTATACAGAGGCTGGGTCACATGATGCACTGGCCAATCACAGCCATGCCATTAGTAGGCATGGCTGTGATGGCTTCTAAGGGCAAACAAGTGAAACGCTTGTTGATTGTCTGCCCTGCAGCTATTCAACAGGTGCGAAAAAATACCCGAACCCCCGAACCTGAACCTGAACTTTTTGAAAAATGTCCGGGTTCGGGACACGGGCACCCCAAAGTCTGGTACGAACCTGAACTTTACAGCTCGGGTTTGCTCAACTCTAAGTCGTACACCAAAAGACTGACAATGACAATAAGTCATAGTGTTTACTTTGATGAAAGCTCCTCACCAGAAACACTGATCCCTGAAAACTGTGAAGTGAATATACCCAGCAAACTATGAGAAGAATTAAAGTCACTTCAAGAAAATAAAACCTGGGCACTCACAGAGCTCCATGCTAACAGCAGAACTATAGGAAGTAAGTGGACTTTTAAAATAAAAACAGTCGCAGAAGGGAATATCCACAAATACAAAGTCAGACTAGTTGCCAAGGGTTACTCCAACAAATTTGGTGAAGATTACGATGAAACATTCGCTCCCGTCGTAAAACACTCCACCATCAGAGCACTTCTTAGCACTGCAACCTGGAAGGGCATGCAAGTGAAACACCTAGACGTTAAAACTACTTTCCCATATGGAGACATTAAGGAAGATCTTTACAAGGAGCTACCACCAGGGTTTGAGCAAGGAGACAACCTTGTGTGTAAACTTCAGAACAACATCTATGGTCTTAAAGAGTAAGTAAACCCTGATGGGGTTTACTTCCTCTATGTTACCCTGCAATGTAAAAAACATAATGGGCTAGTAAGCATCGCATATTAGCCCATTATGTGCCACTTACCTGCATTGGAAGCCCGTCATATCCAGCGATGTCCCCACTCCAGGCCGCGTCCATCTTCTGCCCCTCTTCTTTCCGGGGCCACGATCTCCAGCTCTGTTACTGGCCGGAGTCGCGTGACGTCACTCCTGCGCATGCACGCGTGAGCCGCCAGTCATGGCACAATCACAGTTAAGGAATGGCATGGAGGAACGATGAACGTGGGCACATCGCAGTACACTGTATACCTCCTAAACTGTACAGGATATGCAGGGCACCTAAAGGTAAGCTTTATTCTAGGCTTACCTGTAGGTTAAAGTGCTTGTCATGGGTTGACAACCACTTTAAGCAATCTGCAAGGATGTGAAATGAGAAAGTGAATGAAGTACTTATTAGAGGGGGCTTCTCAAGTAAAGCAGACCTATGTCTCTACTCCAGGAATCAAGATGACAGATGTATATACATCCTTTTCTATGTTCATTACATTATTACCTGTTTTGAACATGAAGGGGATTACAATCAGATAGTTCACAAGCTGAAAGAAATTTTTGAAATCAAAGAGCTAGGGAACATTAGCTACTATCTGGGAATCCAAATAGAGAGAGAAGAAGATGGAAGTTATTTTCTCAACCAATCTCAGAAAATCTCTGAAATCTTCGAACAGTTCCATGTGCAAGATGCAAAGGAAGTGAAAACTCCTATGGAACCAGGCTATCAAAAGAGCAATGAAGCAGAAGACTTGCTACCCAACAATGACATGTATTGCAGAGCACTCAGTAAGCTGATATATGTTGCCACGAGGGGTTAAGACCTGGGAAAAAAAGTGTGGGAACTCACCCAAGATTCCCACCCCAACTCAAAAATAAAAAAGTGTGTGTGTGTGTGTATATATATATATACACACATGCACACGCACACAAGGTCCTCAGGCTGCCTTTGTTGATTGTGCAAAGTGGGACCCAGGCCTGCTCACTCCTCAGTGCCCATCAACTGCAGCCTTACCAGTTGCCCAGCAGAGCAGCCTGGTCAGTGCCCCCAGCAGTGCAGCCTGATCAGTGCCTCCAGCAGTGCAGCCTGATCAGTGCCCCCAGCAGTGCAGCCTGATCAGTGCCCCCAGCAGTGCAGCCTGATCAGTGCCCCCAGCAGTGCAGCCTGATCAGTGCCCCCAGCAGTGCATCCTGGTCAGTGCCCCCTGCAGTGCAGCCTGATCAGTGCCCCCAGCAGTGCAGCCTGATCAATACCCCCAGCAGTGCAGCCTGTTTAGTGCCCCCAGCAGTGCAGCCTGCTCAGTGCCCCCAGCAATGCAGCCTGATCAGTGCCCTCAGCAGTGCAGCCTGATCAGTGCCCCGAACAGTGCAGCCTGATCAGTGCACCCAACAGTGCAGCCTGATCAGTTTCTGCAATAATAACCAAAAGCATTGGTGCCAGTTTCTTCAATAATAAATGAAATCAATGGTGCCAGTTTCTACAATAATAACCTGCCAGTATTGGTGAAAGTTTCTGCAATAATAACCAAAATCATTGGTGCCATGTTCTGCAATAATAACCGAAAGCATTGGTGCCAGTTTCTGCAATAATAACCAAAAGCATTGGTGCCAGTTTCTTCAATAATAAATTAAATCATTGGTGCCAGTTTCTGCAATAATAATCTGCCAGTATTGGTGAAAGTTTCTGCAATAATAACCAAAAGCATTGGTGTCAGTTTCTGCAATAATAACCGAAAGCATTGGTGCCAGTTTCTGCAATAATAACCAAAATCATTGGTGCCAGTTTCTGCAATAATATCCAAAATCATTGGTGCCAGTTTCTGCAATAATAGCCCCCAGCATAAATGGTCAGTGACATTATTCTATTTTAAAACCCTGCAGCATGAAGGAGCTAATTAACACTGACACTGGCATATAATTCTGCTCAAGGGGTTAATGAACACTGCTATTGATCTCTAATGCATTCAAGATCAATAGCAGAGTTGAGTGAATACCTGGACATTCGGGTTCGGAGGGTCCGTACGAACTTTGGGAAAAAGTCCGGGTTCGGCACCGAACATTGCCTGAACGTTATCACGGACCCCGAATCCCATTGAAGTCAATGGGGACCCAAACTTTTAGGCACAAAAATGGCTGTAACAAAGTCCTGGCAAGTGCTAGAGGGCTGCAAAAGGAAGTAAAATGGGGGTAAGAGTAGGGCAAGTGCCCTACAAAAAAAATGGGGATAGGGAAAATAAATTAAAATCAAATAAACTAGGAGATGATTTTTGAACAATAATGTGTCACTTACAGCTGCAGCTAAAACTTCTCCCTTTAGAACTAGGAGATGATTTTTGAACAAGAATCTGTCCCTCTAAGCAGAAGCCTCTACCTAGTGCAGTCAGATCGCTCAAAGCAGCAGTATGTGAAATCTCAAATTACTCCCACAATCTGATCGTTGTGTACGATCCCACAATCTGATCGTTGCGTACGATCCCACAATCTGATTGTTGTGTACGATCGTAATGATCATTGTGTTATGCAGGGTTTGATCTGCAATCTGCAATCCGTCACTCAAAGCAGTAGTATGTGAAATCTCAAATTTCTGCAATCTGTCCCTCAGAGCAACAGCAGTAGTAATCTCAGGATGCAGGATCAGATATTAAAATGTCTGTAATCTCTCCCTCACAAAAACGCGGCAGCTTCCTCTCCCTACACTAACCCAAGAGCATGTGACATGCCGCACTGTGACTCCAGCTTATAAAGAGGCTGGGTCACATGATGCACTGGCCAATCACAGCCATGCCATTAGTAGGCATGGCTGTGATGGCTTCTAAGGGCAAACCAGTGAAACGCTTGTTGATTGGCTGCCCTTCAGCTATTCAACATGCGTGATCAACTACCAGAGCCCAGAACCCGAACCCGAACGTTTTTTGAAATGCCCGTGTTCGGGTCCGGGCCCCGGACACCCGAAAGTTCGGTACGGACCCGAACGTTACAGTCCGGGTTCGCTCAACACTAGCAGTGTTCATTAACCCTTTGAGCTGAATTAGTGACCAGTGTCAGAACAGGGTGGGCCATTTATATGGATACACATTAATAAAATGGGAATGGTTGGTGATATTAACTTCCTGTTTGTGGCACATTAGTATATGTGAGGGGGGAAACTTTTCAAGATGTCGTAAAGAGGACGTCACAACGATAGTCACACACTTCTCACCCTCTTCTCCCAACGTAACTGTTAGGTTGTGTTACCCGCCGTGTAACTTGTGTAAAATATTCACCAGTCTTTGAACATTTATTGAGTACTTTCTTATTTCAATGTAATTTTGGTTCGTGTGGTAACAAAAAGAACACTTTATTCAAACTACACAGTGTACTGGGAGAAGGATAACTTTTTTGTTTTCAACCTAAGTTTTACCGGTTGAAGTTTTACCGGCGGTACCAGTGGTGGGTAGAACTTTTCAAAGGGGGGAGTGTATATGATTACACGGTGTTTGTCCTTCAATTATAGTGGTTGGTAAGGGTAAAATAAT
>BLSH010336072.1:31590-54752 GCA_018402905.1 Glandirana rugosa | reverse complement strand
AATGCTGGCAGCACTCATACGTCTATTTCCCAAAGACAACCTCTGGATATGACGCTGAGCACGTGCAATCAACTTCTTTGGTCAACCATGGTGAAGCGCTGTTCTGAGTGGAACCTGTCTTGTTAAACCGCTGTATGGTCTTGGCCACCGTGCTGCAGCTCAGTTTCAGGGTCTTGGCAATCTTCTTATAGCCTAGGCCATCTTTATGTAGAGCAACAATTCTTTTTTTCAGATCCTCAGAGAGTTCTTTGCCATGAGGTGCCATGTTGAACCTCCAGTGACCAGTATGAGAGAGTGAGAGCGATAACACCAAATTTAACACACCTGCTCCCCATTCACATCTGAGATCTTGTAACACTAACGAGTCACATGACACCGGGGAGGGAAAATGGCTAATTGGGCCCAATTTGGACATTTTCACTTAGGGGTGTACTCACTTTTGTTGCCAGCAGTTTAGACATTAATGGCTGTGTGTTGAGTTATTTTGAGAGGACAGCAAATTTTCACTGTTAAACAAGCTGTCCACTCACTACTTTACATTGTAGCAAAGTGTCATTTCTTCAGTGTTGTCACATGAAAAGATAGAATAAAATATTTACAAAAATGTGAGGGGTGTACTCACTTTTGTGAGATACTGTACATAGTATGTCATCCTCCCTATCAATCCCTTTCCTGCTCCAACATGTTACACCCACAAAAGGGCTGAATCATTGAGAACCATAGTTGTGCACAGCCTATTGCATTAGGGCATGCAACCCAAAGCTCAAACACACACACGTGTGTGTGTGTGTGTGTGTGTGTGTGTATGTGTGTGTTTGTGTGTATGTAGATATATAAATTGAACACACACACACAAATAAATGTAGATAAGCATTTTAAAATGTATTTAAACATGGACGATGTCAGGGTGTCAGTAGGGCAGTGGATGTGTAAATAGGGCAGTGGATGTGTAAATAGGGCAGAGGACGGTGTCAGTAGTTTTTTTATTTCTATTATTTATATTTTTTCCACAATTTTTTTATTTCTTTTTTTTAAATATCACTTTTGACCCCTGATGTCTCTGTTTGGGCTCAGGCAGCATGGGGAACCTGTGCTGCACGGGGTGATTAGGGTTGCCCAGGCACACCCGGCACACCCTGTGCGCACATCTATTTTGAGAACACATTGATACACAAGGCCTGCAGTGAACTCTGGGTGAGAACAAGCTGTGTGACAAACTAGTTGTGAGACTTACGTAATTTCTTGGCTTTTTTTTTCTCTTCCAGATCTCTTATGATCCGTCCATTATGTTTTTTTAGTGAGTTATACACAATTTCTTTGTCTCCAGCACTCCAGTCCCTGACATAACAAAAGAGAGCTCTCATTTTCTCCTGAGAGGTCGGTCTGCTCCGTATAAATTCATAATGTTCTGTAGTCAGCAGATCCTTAAGATCATCCAAGATGGAATCCACCTCGGTCACTCGTCTTATAAGTTCCTCGCGATGTTTATCTACAAATGGCTCCATTTCTGTAAATTACAGAGGAATAAAGTTAAAATAAACATATAGTAACAGTTGAAAATAATATACAGGAATTATTTTCTTGCTCCAATAGATTTGCAAATTCCTCCTGTGATTTTCTATTTCTGTGCTACAGAATTGCATCTGGAAGTCTGAGACCTCTTCTCAGCACCTGGAGCTCCATAGACGTTTGGCTACTGCCCAGTCTTCTGCCATCAATTTGGACTAGAATTAAACATCATTAGTGATTGTGAGGATCGTACCCAACTGCCTTTTCCAGTGCTGTGCTTGGGCTGATTGGCCATCACTCATTTTAAATGAAGTCTGCAGTTGACCTGTTGTAGAGTCCTTCATAGTTTCTCAGGGGACATTTCATGTTTTTTGCCTGCTTCCGATCTTCAATATTGTTTGCCACCAATGCAGACCTTAGCTATTTTTTTACATTGAGTTCTAACCCTAGCTAGGCTTTGGTAAGCCCCCTGGTTAAATAAATCCTGTGTGCCACAGACTACATAGTCCCATGTGAATATCAAGCTTACAGTTGACTACAGGTGCTATGAAAATCTGTGGGAGTGTACGAATGTGTTTACTAGTAGAGTTGAGCAAACCCGAACTGTAAAGTTCGGGTCCGTACCAAACTTTTTGGTGTCCGGGACCCGGACCCGAACCCGAACTTTAAAAAAAAAAGTCCGGGTTCGGGTCCGGGGTTCTGGTATTTTATTACACGTGTTGAAAAGCTGCCAAGGGCAGCCAATCAACAAGTGTTTCACTGGTTTTCCCTAGAAGCCATCACAGCCATGCCTACTAATGGCATGGCTGTGATTGGCCAGTGCACCATGTGACCCAGCCTCTATATGGGGCTGGAGTCACCGTGCTGCATATCATAGGCTCTCAGGATAGTTTAGGGAGAGGATGCTGCTGGCTCTGTGAGGGACAGATTGCAGATATTATAGAACATCTCATCCTGCATTACAAATGAACAATCTGATTGTAGACTAGGGAGAGATACTAGTGCTGCTGCTTTGAGGGACAGATTGCAGACCTCATCCTGTTGCACAGAACGATCTGATTGGACTAGGTAGAGTCTGTTGCTTTAAGGGAAAGATTATTGTTCTAAAATCATCTTCAAATTGTGTGGGAAAAGCCTATTTCAGCAGCGGGGAGCCATATTAGTGTTCTAAAATCATCTTCAAATTGTGTGGGAAAAGCCTATTTCAGCAGCGGGGAGCCATATTAGTGTTCTAAAATCATCTTCAAATTGTGTGGGAAAAGCCTATTTCAGCCGCGGGGAGCCATATTAGTGTTTTTAGAACTTTAGGCTTTTGAAGATGATTTTAGAACACTAATAAGGCTCCCTGCGGCTGATATAGGCTTTTCCCACACAATTTGAAGATTATTTTAGAACACTAATATGGCTCTATGCCCCTGCAATAGGCTTTTCCCACACAATTTGAAGAATATTTTAGAACACTAATCTTTCCCTTAAAGCAACATCTGGAGGCTTTCCCTGTACAACTTGGAGATGCTTTTAGAATCTAAAATCATCTCCTAGTTCTATAGGGAGAGGTTCCTGCTGTTGCTTAACCACTTGCCGACCGCCGATTGGAATCTGACGGCGACAAGGTGGCTCTATTGCGCAAAACGCCGTCATATGACGGCGGCTGCGGGATCGAGCCTAGTGAGCGCGCGCATGCCGCCGGAGGCGCGCCCGCGCGCTCACTGTGTTCGGGGAGGGCCAGGGAGCGGGTGCGGCGGAGTCGATCTCCGCTGGCCACCCGCGATGCCCCCCCAACAGTGAAAGAACGGAGGTCCGTGTATGTAAACACGGACCTCCGTTCTGTGAGGGGGGAAGGGCTGTGATCACAGCCTTCCTCTACATGGAGGCTGTGACCACTTCCCTTCCCCTGCTAGGGCAGCCCCCATACAGTTAGAACACGCCCAGGGAACACAGTTAACCCTTAGAGCGCCCCCTGCAGGTTAACCCCTTCACTGCCAATGGCATTTACACAGTAATCAGTGCATTTTTATAGCACTGATCGCTGTATAAATGCCAATGGTCCCAAAAAAGTGTCAAAATGGTCCGCTGAAATATCGCAGTACCGCTAAAAATCGCAGATCGCCGCCATTACTAGTAAAAAATAAATAAATAAATAAAAACCCCAGAAATAAATTCTCATCATCCGTAAACGCGACCACTTTTGCGCAATAAACGCAGATTGTGATTTTTTTTATCGCAAATATGAGGAAGAATATAAATCGGCCAAAACCGATGAAAAAAAATGTTTTTTTTATATATTTTTTTTGGATTTGTATTTTAGCAAAAAGTAAGAAATTTGTTTTTTTTTTGCAAAATTGACGCTCTTCTGATTGCCGCTATAAACAAAAGAAGAGCGACAATTTTGCAAAAAAACTCAAGTTTCTTACTTTTTGCTAAAATCCAAATCCAAAAAAGATATATAAAAAAACATTTTTTTTCAACGGTTTTGGCCGATTTATATTCTTCCTCATATTTGTGAAAAAAAAAAAATTCACAATCTGCGTTTATTAATTGGTTTGCGCAAAAGTCGCCGCGTTTACAGATGATGAGAATTCATTTCTGGGGGTTTTTTTTTTTTTTACTAGTAATGGCGGCGATCTGCGATTTTTAGTGGTGCTGTGATATTGCAGCGGACATGTCGGAACATTTTAACATTTTTTTGGGACCATTGGCATTTATACAGCGATCAGTGCTATAAAAATGCACTGATTACTGTGTAAATGCCATTGGCAGTGAAGGGGTTAACCTGGGGGGCGCTCTAAGGGTTAACTGTGTTCCCTGGGCGTGTTCTAACTGTGTTAGTGTTTGACTGGCAGGGGAAGGGGCGTGATCACGGCTTCCATATAGAGGAAGGCTGTGATCACAGCCCTTCCCCCTCTCACAGAACGGAGATCCGTGTTTACATGCACGAATCTCCATTCTTTCACTGTGGGGGGGGGGGCATCGCGGGTAGCCAGCGGAGATCGAGTCCGCCGCACCCGCCCCCTGGTCCGGCGGCACGCGCTCACAGTGCAGGATCTCGCAGCCGCCGTCATATGACGGCGGTTTGCGATATCGAGCCACCTTGTCGCCGTCAACCTGCGGTTGATGGTCGGAAAGTGGTTAATAAGCATGGATTTTTATTTAGTATACTATTATATCTCATGCATGTAGGCAGGCGCCTACTTTAACCGCTTGCAGACAGCCCCATTGTAATTATACTGCCTATCTGGGTAGGAGGCTCATACCCACCGCCCCCATTTGCGCTGTTATTCGGTAAACACAATCAGCGAATCACGGTAGAGAGCCCTGTGTTTACTAACAACACAGGGTTCTGTATACAGAGCAGCAGTGTGGCTGTTTTTTTCTTCTCCCTTACTAAGCATATTCTTAGTAAAAGCAGGACACATTATAAACATTACACGTTGTTAGACACACAGTTAACCCTTTGATTGAACCTAGATGTTATCCCCTTCCCAGCCAGTGTCATTAGTACAGTGACAGTGTATAGCATTAGCACTGATCACTGTATTAGTGTCACTGGTTATGTCTGTGTCAGTTAGTCAGTTCCCAATCAGTGTCAGTTAGTTTCAGATTGCCCACTGCACTGCACAGTCCCACTACTGTATATTGTTATTATACAGGATTTATATAGCACCAGCAGTTTGTGCAGCACTTTATAACATTAAACAGTACAGTTACAATACAATTTAACACAGGAGGAATATAAGTTGCCGATCACTGCCATTACTAGCATAAAAAAGTTTTACATCTATTGGGATATTGTTTTTTTCTAAATATGCAGTCTATTTTCATTTATATAATGAAAAATATAAAATCCCAATGTGATCAAATAACACCATAAGAAAGCTCTATTTGTATGAAAAAAAAAATGATATAAATTTCATTTGGGTACAGCGCTGCATGACTGCGCAATTACCAGTTAAAGTAGCACAGTGCTGATTAGCAAAAATTGGCCTGGTCATGAGGAGAGTAAAAACCTTCCGGAGGTCATGTGGTTAATGTGTTCTGTTGTTGATTAATATTTTTGTGTGATGTAGCTTTAAATTCTGATTGGTGCTGTAAGGCAGTGGTTCTCAACTCCTGTCCTCAGGACCCACTAACAGGCCAGGTTTGCAGGATAACTGAAATACATCACAGGTGATATCATTTGCTGCTCAGTGATTGCAGTATTCTAGTCTGCATCTCCCCAAGGTAATACTTAAAATCTGGCCTGTTGGTGGGTCCTGAGGACCGGAGTTGATGACCACTGCTGTAAGGAGTTAAGATTTTGCTGCTTAGTCACTTCTTCTCCTGGTGTTGGGTGTGCAGTCTGGGCATGGAGAAGATTGCAAGAGGGCCTGTCTAAGATGTGAGCTATTCTGCCAGAGAACCACCCTTCAGCAGAACCCGATCTGGACTATGTGTCGTTGAGAGCCTCAATGTATTATATATTATATAAAAATAAAAAAAAATAGTGTCCCCACGATGTAAATCCATCATCAATAACGCCGCCCGCCGATCCAAAAAATTAAAAAAATCAAAAGCACTCCTGCCTCCTGGGGTGGCGTCCTGCCAAATGCCTCCTCTCTGCTTTGTCATTTCTTAAATAGGTAAGGGGCGGGGCCACTTGGCTATGCCAAGCGATGGCCCCGCCCCCACATGATGTTACATGCCCAGCATGCACCAGTCCATGGCGCCAGAAGGGGCGGTGCCACCGGGTGACATATCTAGGTGGCCCCGCCCCTTACCATATAGAAATGTCAAAGTGGAGAGGAGGCATTCGACGGGAGACCTCCCAGGAGGCAGGTGCAGTTTTCTTTTTGTTTTTTTGGGTCCAGCGGGTGGCGTGATTGATGCTGGATTTACATTAAGGGACACCATTTGTTTATTTTTAAATAAAGGATTTGTCAAAACCGGTCTCTTGTGTTTATTACATTTTTCCACTTCTTTGGTGAATGGGTAGGGCTACTTCCCGATACTTATAAACATAGGGGAACTTGCCCTTGTTAAAGGGGACTTTCCAGATTCCAATAAGCTCCCGGCCCACAGACCCCAACAACCAAAGCCCAGGGTTGTGGGAAAGAGGTCATTGTCCCCATCAACATGGGGACAAGGCGCTTTGGGGCAGGGGGCACCCTGAATCAAAGCACCCACCCCCCTATGTTGAGGGCATGTGGCCTCTTATGGTTCAGGGGGGGGGGGCGCTTGCTTGTTCCCTCCCTTTCCTGACCTGCCTGGCTGCATACCTGGATAAGGGTCTGGCATGGACTGGGGGGGACCCCACGCTGTTTTTTACTTTATTTTTTTAATAACCGTGAGCCATTTTAAATGTGATTTGGCTGTTTTTTTTCTTTAGAAATGTCATTTTTGCTGCAGCATGTCTTATGCATGCTACAGATGCACCACTTTACAGGCACATTAAGGGGACCCCTCCCATGCACTATATTTAAAGGAATTTTTCATTTTTATTGTTGTGCATTAAGCATTAATAAAATCACAGTTCATGAAAAAACAATTGTTACATTTTTATTTTATTGATAAATATCCACCAGGGCAGTACCCAAACCCTCATACCCCTTTTATGGCCAATTACTTCCATATAAGCCTTCAAAATGGGCACATTTGATTTTACCTGTTCGGCTCCCATAGACTTCAGTGGGGTTCGCCATTCGGGTTAGCACATTTCCCCTGTTTAGGGAGTTCTGCTGCGAACCTAACAGGGGGGTGTCCAGCCCATCCTTAATTTCAAAAAAGGCATTTTGCCCAGGCAGGGCAAAATGGCAGTATCTCTACAAAGATAATTCAAAAAAGAGTCTTGCGAGCTACCGTGTGTGTTCACAAAAAATAAAATAAAATGAAACACAAGCTGCTGACACTGATCACATTCCCATATACATGTGCAAGAAATCAATCAAATCAATAAATGTGCCACATTGTGCCTACCTATCCAAACACATATAATTAATACATGCTCACAAATTTGAGTGTCAACTCTATTGATGACAAAAAAATATATTATAATGATATCACAGTGTTCAACAAAATAACATGCAGTTCATAGTGCTCAACTAAAGTCCTCTGACGTGCAGTTCATATATTTCCCATGTGACGTGAATCCTTTAGCAAATCACATTCTATGAGAGACTCCTTGATCCTAGGGAGTGTATAGTAGCCCATTATGCAGGGCTGCTGATAGGGCAGTACAGTCAGCCCTCCTGTAGGGGGCCCGAGCTCTGTCACTTCAGAAGAGGGGCCTGGTGGGGAACCTGCAGGAGAGGTGAGTTGGCTGTACTGCTCTGTAACACGGAAACTCCTATGGATCCCCTGCAGTGCTGCCAGCTTTCTCCCTCCAGCAGCTCTGCAGAGGGATCCGTTCTATACATTCACAAAGTGTCCCAATCTGGAGAAAAAGAAGACAGCTGCAGAGTCTCTGCCTGTGCCTCTGCGTTTTGAGGGGGGGGGGGGGGTGCTGCTGGAGTGAAATGAGTCTTCATGATTTTGGAGAGGGGGTTAATATACCTGGAGCCAGCCTAGAATTGCAGGTAGTAGTGAGCTAGGAGCCAGTGGATACATTTCTCTCTCCAGCTGGCAGACATCTCTGCCCAGCATTTTCTATATACCACCCCTAAGGCCCTCTTTATGCTTTACATAGAGGGAACACACGTTCCTGCTCACCTTTTTCAATTTTGTTTTTTTTTTTTGCTTGTTTTTTGCACATAGGATAGCCTATTCACTTGAATGGCCTGCCATATTACAGAGACACTAGCACCTTTTAAGGCATGCAGCTTTGCCACATGATAAAACACATGCCTGCTAATTGCATTTGGGGTGCCATTAACAATTAATGGCACCAGAAGCGATATGCGCATTTGCAGTGCATTTCCAAAATTAGCTACAAAATGGCAGTTACCTGTGCACTTTGTCGCACATCCAGAAAGCATCAAATGTGAATGTGGCAGACACCTCAGGTCAGAGCCACTGTACTAACACACTTGTACATACGGTGATCTCCCCTGCTGTTCTATTGTGTTCTGACAGGGGATGGCCCCCCCGCCAGAACACTCCGGTCAGTGCTCTCAGCCATTGCCTGAGAGCACTGATCGGGAGATGGTCGGCAGACCTTTTATGGCTCGTACACACGGGACGACGATCGTATTCAACACGTTGTACTCACGACCGTCGCATGCGGAATCGATCGTCTGTGGCCGCGCTTTCAACAGTTGAACATACGACGGTCGTGCATGGGAGTTGTATGTGCAGACTAGAAAACTTGGTCGTACCAACAAGCTCGCATACGACCGTTGTGTCGTGTGTAGAGCAGATGGGTACAACAAGTTGTATTGTGCTAAACACGCATGCGCCAAGTCCACTTCAACTAACATGAAATTAGATGAAGGAGCCCAAAGGGTGACGCTACTTCCTCTTTATACGCTCGTTCGCGTCATCACGTTCGACCGGCCGCAAGTTGTATGTACGACCGTCGTGTGCACGTCAGTATGCTATTTACATTATGCAACATACGATTCAACATGGTCGTATGTGCGATCGTCATCCCGTGTGTACGAGGCTTAAGTCTGACAGGGCTGTATGCATGCCATGGCTGTGATGCTTTAATTCACAGCTGCTGCATTTTTAACGCAGGCTGCAGAGTTCGATAGTCAGCACCACCTGTTTATATTCTCATTGAGTTCAATGGGGCCACTCTGCACCTACTTGGCTCACAATTGCAATTAGAGTTGCCACCTCATCCCTTTAAACCCGATACATACATATGAATTACACAGGTTGTTCTGTGGCTGATTAAGGTGGTAATTAAACTCACTTGGTGCCTCATCTGCATTAAATTAGCCACAGAACAACCTGTGTAATTCATAGGTGTTCGGATTTAAAGGGATGAGGTGGCAACCCTAATTGCAATGCAGTCTCACAATTTAAAATTGCCATTTAGCAATTGAAAGTAAAAAAAAAAACACACAACAGGTGTCAGGAGGCGGTAGTAGCAAGGCTGTAATTTCTGCCATGGCTGCAAAGCATACCATTGGGGGGGCCTGTCAGGTAGTTTGTAGGGGGCCCCATGATTTCTAACAGTAGCCCTGCCATTATGCATCTACTTTACAGGGGAATACAGAGGAAGTAAACCCAATCTGGGTTTACTTCCTCTTCAAATGTAGCTCCTAGGCTCTAGTACTATGGTATAGCAGGGGAGCAGATTACATGCAACACCCCCCCCCCCCACACACACATAACCAGAAGTCCCAGGTATTGTCATTGGCTCTAACGGAGGAAGAAATGGCAAAAGAGAACAGCCAAGGTGAGCATAGATGTGTTGGGGATGCCTTCTGCAGCAACTCTCACTTTTCCCGGCATGTGCCCCCATCCATACAGTAAACTGCTGCACCCAGGGCAGCCTCCCCTCCTGCCCCCCCCCCCCCCCATCCTGGCCCTGCCTGCATAATTTTGCTTATAGGTGTCCCTCATTCCCATCTCAAAAATGTGGGACGTATGCCTTTATGGAGCATGTTAGGAAAAGGGTTCTGTGCTGCATAGTGTCATGGAGAGTTGTGTATAAGCTTCTGCCAGCGGCCATCGCTCATTGCTCATTTAATGAGGTACCTGTGCTGTTTGCTTATTCTTAAAGCGCCAGCTACCTGCTTTGCTAGAGAAGTCTGGAGCTGTATTTTTGCTGGTGCCCTGACCCTCTCCATTTAAAGTGATTGGTGCCCAGTTTCCTTTCGTTCCTCACAGTTAGCCAAGGATTCTACTCAAAGCTGAAATGCTAGCCTTTCAAGCCACAAAGGGGTCATCCTGTATTGCTCAGAGGTAAAAGGGGGTTTGTGAATATAATCATTCCTATTTCATCAATATTCAAGTAGTTACAGTTCCCATGTTTGCGCATAGTTTCTCCTACCTACAACACTAAAGGACTTTATGAAATACACATCATCCCCGAGAGGACACAGAGGAACTCAAACAAAGGAAGTGGTATCACAAAGCTGGCATTTGGTTACACAGGAATACAAAGTATAACATGGCTAAACAAATGTAATAACCCCCTAATATATATTTCTATGGGAAGACAGCCCATTACAAAGCCAACAGTTTAGCTTTCCGTGGGCTCTGTTTCTCTTACCTCTGCTTACCTTACTGTCCTGTACCGTGTTACTGACCTCTGTTCTCTAGTGATTGGGAAACTGAGCCTGTGAAATAAAAAATCAGATCCGGTCCGGAACAAAATTGCAGTAGAATGAAAAAATGAGAACTGGTCTACTAACCCTTTCATTGCATGTGATTGGAAAGAGCATTGCATCAATTTCAACTGAATGTTGTTTTTTCCAGAATTTTTATTGTTTTTTAGATAATTTGTATAAACAAGAAGTTATCATACAGAATGTGTCAAATAACACTTATATTGGAAGGATGGTAAATACAGCATGTGCGGTTCATCTGATAATAATAATAATTTGTACTCTTAACATAACAGTAATTGTTAAGCATGAATGAACAGTTGGACCATTTTACAGTTTAACATTTTAACAATTCTAGATTCCTTGTCAAAACCAATTCTGAGTAATTTAGAGTATTTTAGAGTATAATAAAGTATGTTAAAAATAATATATAAAATAGGAATAAAATAAAAACAAAAATATAAAAATAAAGAATAAAAAACCAAAAATATAATAATAAAGGGAAGGAAAAGTAATGACTGAAACTGTCATAACTTCAGTATCTCACAAAAGTGAGTACACCCCTCACATTTTGTAAATATTTTATTATATCTTTTCATGTGACAACACTGAAGAAATGACACTTTGCTACAATGTAAAGTAGTGAGTGTACAGCTGTAAATTTGCTGTCCCCTCAAAACAGCTCAACACACAGCCATTAATGTCTAAACCGCTGGCAACAAAAGTGAGTACACCCCTAAGTGGAAATGTCCAAATTGGGACCAATTAGCCATTTTTTTCTCCCTGGTGTCATGTGACTCGTTAGTGTTACAAGGTCTCAGGTGTGAATGGGGAGCAGGTGTGTTAAATTTGGTGTTATCGATCTCGCTCTCTCATACTGGTCACTGGAAGTTCAACATGACACCTCATGGCAAATAACTCTCTGAGGATCTGAAAAAAATAATTGTTCCTCTACATAAAGATGGTCTAGGCTATAAGAAGATTGCCAAGACCCTGAAACTGAGCTGCAGCACAGTGGCCAAGACCATACAGCGTTTTAACAGGACAGGTTCCACTCAGAACAGGCCTTGCCATGGTCAACCAAAAAGGTTGAGTGCACATGCTCAGCGTATCCAGAGGTGGTGTTTTGGGAAATAGACATATGAGTGCTGTCAGCATTCCTGCTTAGGTCGAAGGAGTGGGAGTAAGCCTGTCAATGCTCAGACCACACACCGCTCACTGCATCAAATTGGTTTGCATGGCTGTCGTCCCAGAAGGAAGCCTCTTACAAAGATGATGCACAAGAAAGCCCACAAACAACTTGCTAAAGACCATGTAATGTGGTCTGATGAGACCAAAATAAATGTATTAAGTTCAGATGGTGTCAAGCGTGTGTTGTGGCAACCAGGTGAGGAATACAAAGACAATTTCAGTCCAGAAGCTATGTGGAGCTCAACTAAATTTATGAATGCGCAGACTAATGATTCTGTGAAACAGAATTATATTTTCAGAAAATGGCAAAAAATAAAATAGTTTCTAGATTAAGTTAAAGGAGTTGTAAAGGCGGAAGTTTTTTTAAATCAAAATGCATTCTATGCATTAAGATATAAAAACCGTTTGTGTGTAGCAGCCCCCCTAATACTTACCTGAGCCCATCTCTATCCAGCAATCTCCAGGAGTCCCTCGGCCGTCCGGGACGCTCCCTCCTGCTTGGCTGAGACACAGCAGCGGTGCCATTGGCTCCCGCGGCTGCCAATAAGAGTCAGTTAGTCAATCAGGAGAGAGAGGAGGCAGGGCCAAATGGCAGCTCCGTGTCTGAATGGATACACGGATCTGCAGCTCAGCTCGGGTACCCCCATAGCAAGCTGCTTGCTGTGGGGGCAATCAACAGGAGGGAAGGGCCAGGAGCTCCAGCCAGGGACCCGAGAAGAGGAGGCGGTCAGGTCATTATTGGGATTCTGTTCCTATTACAGAAGATTCATCAAGGGATTTGCTAAAATAGCTCGCCCACTCAATGAGCTACTGAAAAGCGATGAGGAAGACGATGACCCAGATCTGACTAGACCTGTCATACCCCCTGCAGGGCCCAGAAAACCCAGGGAGTCCATTCAGGAACAGTGGACTGCCCAATGTAAAGAGGCCTTTAGGCAGCTGAAATGGAGCCTAACATTTGCTCCAGTCCTGGCCTATGCAGATCCAACCAAGCCATATGAACTACATGCCACATACGTGGTGGCTTTCAGCGCGGTTGTATGGGCTGAAGGCTCCGCACACTAACCCCCCCCACAGCCACGAAAGGCACAGCCCGGGAATCCCACCGTACAGCGCTGACTCTAGGGATCCCCTGGAACCCCCTTGGATGGCTGGGAGCTCTGCAAGAAGGGATCTTTCCCAGCAATTGGAGGCCGGGGCCTCCGCAGGTCAGACAGCCAAGATGGCGCCCGCCAGCACAGCGAGGGGAGAGGAGGAGATCTCAATAGTGGACCAGGATAATCTCCCCCTCTGCAACAATCTGCCTCCCGGCCCCACAGGGAGTACATAAACACATTTGCTCTCCTCCCCTCCAGGCGGCCCCTACAGAACAACAAAGGGGATGGAGCAATTAACCCCTGACCACCTGGGGGGCCATGGCAACTCTCCCTCACACTCCCTCATAGACTTGCCCTCCATGATGGCCATGTTTTCCAGGATGCTGACAGAGGGGCTTGCACAGAATGCAGCCCAAATGACATCAGCCATTCACAAGGATCTACGGCACCTGGGGGCCAGAATTGAGGCGATCAAGGCCAAAACGGAGCAAGCGGTCGTCCAATCCAACCAGAATACCGATCGCATTCAAGAGCTCCATGAGCTTACCATCCAGGGCCACCCGGTCCAGACTTTCGCGGACCTACCTCACTATACCATTAAGAGGAGGAGATCACTGAAACCGCTACTACAGATATTGGCGCAAAACTCCATTGTTTATAAATGGCCCTTTCCCTTTCGCTTGAATTTCTCATACTCCAGCAAAGCCTATGGATTTTCTTCTTTCATCGAGGGAGAACGTGTCAGAAAACTGATGTGACCAGAAATGTGTGGACTGCACAGAAAATACCAAACAAAAGCGTAACTAAAATAAGATTATTATAAGGTGTGACAGAGAACTAAAACCCACAACCAAAATAGAAATAGTGAAGCCAACCAAAAGCATATAACTAGAGCAGTAAGGAAAGTCCAAACCATAAACTTAAAGCCAGACCAGGGTCATCCACGGGAGATCAGTCAGAGGGAACTGGGAAGCAGGACAAAGCAGGGATTCAGGGTAAGGATCGGGGTTGTGGGGTGCAGGTGTTGGGATACAGGTCTCAGGATACAGAGGCACGAGGAACAATACCAAGGCGAGCTAGCACAGCACTCCCAGGTTTAAATACACTTCCTGCAAACAGTCTCAGGTGATGCTTGATTGCAGGAGATGATATCAGGTCCTGACTGCGAAGAGACACCTGCTGGTGGACACTGGAACTGCAGCCCCTAGGTCTGGGGGCTAAAGTGCCACCAACTGGTGAAAGTGTTCCTAACAGAAAGGCTGCTTCTTCACCTGGGCCTTATTTCACAGACAGCCAAGGGCCCTAACTCTTCAAAGAGACCACATCCACCTAGTCCTGTGGCTCCCCTCTAGCAAAAGCAGCAGACAAAGAGATCAAAGGAGGCCAGGCCACCCTGATACGGACTCGTCCAGGGGCTCTTCAATTACCCCCCTCGCAGATCATTACCTGCCAACTCCAACATGAGCCTCTCTGACTATATCCCATCTATGGGGTCCATTCTTCAGGGGGCTGCTCAGGACCCCCGTATTTGGCTCCTGCACAGACTAATCTACTCCCCCGAACTTATTGTTGGATCAGAGGAGCGCCCTCCTTTTTAGATAAATGGAACTGCCGTATACAGATTCCCTGCTTTATCCTTTATCTGGTTTAGTGGTCTGGGGATTTCTTACTTATGTGAAGACCACCGGCTCTCCCTGATCCCATGGTCCCCAACTGGTGGCAGTTATGTTATGTTCCTTTATATTCTGCTTTGTTTGCAGGGACTTACCTCCACAGGCCTCCTACTGCTTGTGAAGAACTGTCTGGTCAAACAGTCATGGACATCTTCCTGGTCGTTGCCAGTCAAGCAAGTCTTCTCTGATGGTTATGTCCTCTATTTCTAGTTGCAAATTTCGGCTAGTTCGGCCCAGTTGTGAATGCCCTGGCCTTTGGTCTCCCTCTACCAAGCCCATACAGGCTGAGGGAGGATGGACAAACGCTGGCTGAGTTCCCACCCCCCTCATTTTGTTCTTTCTCTTCTTGCTGGTTTGTTGTGTATTTGTATCTCGCTATCGGGGGGCTTTATCATAGATTCCATGGGTTGTGTTACTTCCATAATTCATGTGTAAGAATAGCATTTTTCCTTCAGGCGGGGTGGCCGGAAGGAACGCACTGCACCTCCACCTATCCTCGAGTGGATCTTAGATTGACCTATTCTGGGATGCTCTCGCCTCCCCTAATTTTGGGGCGGCTCTCATTGGGTTGATGGATGTGGCAGGGTAGGATGGGTCTTCCCCTGCCACAGCGGGTTCTGTGTTTGTTACCATTTATTCAAAAGTGTTGTTGCTGGGTACAATATTCAAAATCGCTAATTGGTTGTGTCCTTTCCTTCCAGGTACAGTAGCTCTTTTCTCTTTCTATTCTCCCTTTCATCTTCGACGGTCATCTTTGTTACCACTCCTGAGCCCCCCCTCCTATTGGACCTCAAATATGGATGTACACCACAAGATGGACCCTGCGGAGCAGGGAGGCCAGAATAAGTCTGTTCCAGTTGTTGGTGTTCTCTCCCATAATGTTCAGGGTATTAATTCCCCCAGTAAACTGTTTAATCAGTACAAAGCCAATAAGGCAAATATCACCCTCCTTCAGGAGACCCATTTCCCAGCCTCCTACAGTCCGTCCTTTTTGCATAGCCACTACCCTCAAAGCCATATGCTTTTCTAAACATATAAAATTCTCATTGACAGAGGTTCTTATGGATCAGTCCGGGAGATATTTATTGGTCAAAAGGTCTATAGACGGGAAATTGTACACCTTCGTCTCGTATTATACCCCTAACAGTGGCCAAGCAGCATTTTTCTCCTCAATGATAACAAAATTGCAGCCCCATTTCTCCCCAAGGAGATCTCATTATGGGTGGGGACACTAACCTAAACCTTTGACCAACTACTTGACAAATCTAACAAAGGCATCCCCCGCGCACGAAAACCCATCAAACAGAGCACCAGCATAGCCACCCTTCTGCACAACATAGGCTTGGTGGATGTTTGGAGGGAGTTAAATCCCCGCACCAAAGACTATACTCATTTATCAGCGCCGCATCAAATCTATGCCAGAATAGATAACATCTTTATGCAAGCAGCTAGTGTCCCTCTCCCTATTAAAGCCAGCATCAGAGACAGCCCTATTTCTGACCACTCAATGGTGATTCTAACCCTGCTGAGACCAGCCAGCTTCCACTCCAAGCCTGTCTGGCGCCTTTCTGGGATATTTTCAGCTAAGTGCTACCCCCACAACCTCACCCGAAACACTCTGGGCGGCTCATAAAGCCGTTATCAGGGGAAAAATTATTCAGATTTCTTCTCAGCTGAAACGCGAGCATTGTTCGGCTATAGCCAAACTTTCTGTTGACTTTCTGGCCCTAAGCAAAGCCCATAAGTGGCACCATACGAGCGAAACACTAGAGAAACGTGAATTGGCCAGGCTGATGTTAAATCTGGCTCTGGTGATACAAGTGGAAAAGCACCTTAGATGGTCGGGGGCACGTTTTTACCTGCATAGAGACAAAGTGGGTGCCAAATTAGCGGCTAAAATTTCTCCTAGGATTCACTGCACCTCTATGCCCAAAATTAGAACCTCGGAAGGCTCTCTGACCCAAAATCCAAAACAGATCATGTTTCCACCAATTCTACACAGACTTATATAAGGCAAAGGAAACACGCTGTGACTCATTGCTAGATAAATTTATAGACAGTATTCCAATCCCTAAGCTAGCGAACTCTCACACGGCAATACTGGAGAAGATTTCCAAGACCAAAATTATAGAGATGATTAAATGCACCAAACAGACGGATTCTCGGCCTGCTATTATAAAAAATTTGTGCATACTCTGGCTCCCCATATGGCAAAATTCTTTAATTCCCTGAATAAGGGTTCTCCCCTGGATAAAGTCCTCAATATGGCCTACATCTCGGTCATTCCCAAAGCAGGCAAAGATAACAGCATAATCAGTAATTATCGACCAATTTCTCTAATTAATAACGATCTAAAAATCCTGACTAAAATTTTAGCTAACAGACTTTCCTCCTTCATTGCACAGTACATTCATAAGGATCAAGCGGGCTTTATCCCGGGTAGACAGGGGCCTGACCAAATACGAGGGCTATAGATATCATTTCATTATTAAATTCCCACTGGGATGGGGGGAGCCTCCAGGAGGGCTTTCTTCTTTCAATCGACATCCAAAAGGCATTTGATTCTGTTGCATGGCCATACATCCTCTCTAAGGGGGGGTTTGGTCCCAATTTTAAGGGGATCTTACGATCCTTATACTCTACTCCAAGTGCCCAAGTCAAAATGCAGGGATACTACTCTGAAGCATTCAGGATTGAGAAAGGCACTAGGCAGGGGTGCCCTTTGTCCCCGATAATATTTGCCATAGCTATAGAGTCATTGGCAATAGTAATCAGACACGATCCTAATATTAAAGGAGTATTCTGCGGGCTTCAAGAGCATAAATGTGTGCTGTTCGCGGACGATCTGCTCCTTTTTGTCACTTCCCCCCTCATATTGACCCCAAACATTTTCGCTTTACTCAAACGGTTCGGAACAGTTTCAGGGTTACTAGTGAATATGTCTTAATCTCAGGCAATGAACATCTCTATCCCTTCTCGTCTCTTACCTAGTCTCCAGTCCCACTTCTCCTTCAGCTGGTGCCAGACCTCTATTCCCTACTTGGGGATCAAGCTGACTCCTAATTATGACTCCCTATATAAGGCTAACTATCCACCGATGTTTCTTAAACTGTCCTCAGACCTGACATCATGGGCCAAACTTGATTTATCATGGCTAGGACGCATTAATGCAATTAAGATGACGCTTCTTCCACGTTTAATGTATCTCTTTAGATTCCTTCCTATCCCTGTCCTAAAGGCCCAACTACTACAATTTCAATCTAAAATAGTGAAATTCATTTGGGGCCCTAAGTGCAACAGATGCTCTCAACATACCCTGTATCACCTGAGAGCGCAGGGGGGTTTGGGAGTGCCCAACTTATGGTGGTACTTTCAAACAGCCCAATTATCTCAAATTTGCATGGTATACTGGCGCCATAGTAAGCCTGACTGGATCTCGATGGAAAGGCAGGCAGTACCCAATCACACCATTGACTTCTTGAAATGGGCGCCCCAACACCTTAGACCCTCGGTACTAGCTCCAACTATATCCCAATCCTTAGCCCTATGTGACCTGCTACACAAGATACCCAGTCTAATATCACCTCTCCATTATCTTACACATTTATTTCATAACCCCAAATTTCACCCAGGGCACAACATTCTTGCCTTTAAATGGTGGTTAAACAAAGGCCTATTCCGAATCGGGCACTTCTTTACAGCCACTGGTCCACTATCTATTGGATTTTGTACCAGTAAACTGGAAATGCCACCTTCGGAGAAATGCCATTATCTGCAAATCTCGCACTTCCTACACTCCATATGGCCCAATAAACCAGACCCACCCATCATCACGGCTTATGAGGCTTGGTGTGCGGATGTTATGGATCAGAGAGGGGGGATCTCACTGATTTATTCTTTGCTGGCTGGAAACCAATCGAAAACACCCTAAGCCAGGTTTGGGAGAAAGAGATGGACACACCTGGTCCATAGACCTATGGCACTTTGCTATGCGGCGCTCCTATAAGGGGATAGTGAACATCTCCCTTGTCGAGGCCAATATCCAAGTGATCCTACGATGGTACAGAGTCCCATATGTCTTAGCCAAAATTTACCCAGATGCCTCTCCACTCTGCTTTCAAGGCTGCAGCCATTTGGGTACGATGCTCCATATCTGGTGGACTTGTCCACGGATACGGGGGCTTTGGAACAAAATCTTTGCGATCATCCGCAAGATCACCGGAACACTGGTCCCCCAAACCCCAGTGGTAGCTTTACTCAATCATAGAATAGACAACGTAGATAAGCACTCCCAAACGTCTGGTCTCATTTATACTTATGGCAGTTAAAATCACGATAGCTAGGCTCTGGAAAAAAACGGGGGTACTGCTTTCTGCAGTCTGGCGTAAAATTGGTTGGATCATGACACAGGAAAAGATTGTTACCATTCTCCTGGACAGGGTCCGAACATTCAAGATAATCTGGGAACCATGGATGCTATTCTCTCATATCCCACTATATCCTGGAGCTGCAGTCTCGTGAGTGTGGTAGTCAGAGATGACCCAGAGGATGTTTCCCTTTCCTTCCCTTCCCTCTTTTAATGCTAGAGACTGGCTCTTATTTCTCTCTCTTATTCTCCTCCTCTTTCCCTTCCTTTTTTCTTGCTACTCTCCTGGATGGAACGCTTGACAAGAGATAAATGACACTGTTTCGTAACCTCCTTCTGCAATGTGTCCTTCCCTCAGGGGGCTAATGCCCTGCTGAGCTTTGGTTTAAGTATGGGGGCCTCTCCTTCTTAGGCCGCTCCGGGGTCGGGTCTGGGGGCCTTTTGCACCACAGCGGGATCCCATTTGGGGTGGTGCGGGGTCCCCGGATCACATATTCTCAGAGATGAGGGTTTACGCTTGTCTTAGTCATTTGTCCGGAATATGTATCTGACTTGTTTTGTTTTATGTACTATTTGAATTTTTCAATAAAAATGATTGAAAGTAGAAAAAAATTATATTGTACCAATAATTCAACATGAATAACTTTGTTATTGACAAGGAATTATTACATACCACCATACTCTAGAGACATAAAATGTGCAGGCAAAGATTAACAGTAATACTAAGAAAATATTCCACCATCAATATTACATAACCAATTATAAGTGGTATATAACTCATAGGCACATATTCCCAGCTGCAATACCCCATAAACCATATTTTTTTAAATATTCTTTTTATTCAATTTTTTTTGAAGAACACCACAAACATTAAAGAGAGGAAACCAATCTATAAACAATAATACACATTAGAATAGGATACAAAACAGCACGATGCATCAGCCCGTTATATTTGAGGCAGCATCAACAAGTATTTTATCTCATAAATTAATTTTTAACAGAACAATACACTACTATACACCCTGGTGTGTCTACCCGACTAAATTAAATATAACTCTGGCATGCCTGCAAATGGGCTCTACACTCTACATCACTCTTGCCCCAATCCAGGCCCTGCCCTATAGGAACAAACATCCCTCAGTTCCCCCTAATTGTTCTTAATCCCCTACCATACCCATATCTGACCCATTTCCTTCTATACCCAGAACGTTCTATCAGCTAATATATAAGTCGGCCTGACTTCCTATACGTTGTTAAGATTCATAGTAATTCAACTGCTATAACTGTCTTGCCACTTCTTAGGATCCTATCGTTATTGTACCCTCTCCTCCCCTCATACTGAGTATGGGGGGGACCCCCTCCCGACCCCTCCCTAATGGGGTTGGGGTTGGGGATAAAACAAAAAAAAATACACATATATACAAATACATACACACATATACCCACATATACCTGCACAAGCACATGGGTAACTCTTTCCCTCCCTCCCCCCACCTCGCAACTTAAACTAGTCCAGAAAGCATCCCTAATCTCCTCTTCTCTATCATGAAGGGCCGCTGTCACCCGTTCCATAGACCTGATTTCATTTACTCTGGAAAACCGTTGTTTAATGTTGGCAGAGTACTACTCTTCCATAGGTTCGGAATGCATGCCCGAGCAGCGTTCAGCATATGTGCAATCAATGATTTTTTATAATAACGTTGGCAAGCTGAATTTAAATGTAGGAGGTATCCCAGGGGATCTGACCCTAGATCCACCAATGTCAATTGTTTGATGAAGTTCCCTACCTCCTTCCAGAACTCAGCGAGTAGGGGGCAGTGCCAAAAAATATGTAACAGCGTCCCAGGTTCCTTGTCACAAGGCCATAGAGTTTTGAAGTTTGCAGGTAAAATTTGTTAAGTATAGTCGGGACCCTGTACCACCTGGCTAACACCATGTACCCCTGTTCCTGAAATCGGCTTGCTATAGATCCATGAGAGAGATAATCCTGTTAATTTGCTGACGTGAAAGAGAAATTTGCATATCCACCTCCCAGTGACGAATATAAGAAGGGATATTACCTTCCGGAGGCTTAATAATTTGTTTATACAAAATTGACAGCAAATGTGAAACATGTTTACCCTCCGCGCATAGATGCTCAAATGGTGTCAGTTGCCTAGCGTATAGTCTTGCATCCGGTATGGACTGTAGAAAATGAAACAACTGGAAGGCTGAGCAGGGGCTCAAAGGGGGCTGAGTAAGACCTGCCAGATCTTTAGTGGACATCCATCCTTGTGGGGTAACAAAATGCATACACCTAGTCCTGCCCAACCCCGCCAGCCCCCTCAGCTGTCTATTATCTACCCCAGGCGTAAAGTCTGGGTTGTAGATCACTGGTCTTAAAGGAGAAGGATTGGGGGAAAGGTCCTTCTTTGAGAATGTATAGGCGAAAGCTGCAATCGTAGCCCTGATGGTAGGGTGTAACTTAAGCCCTAAGCCCTCGGTGATATGAGACCATATCAGGTAGGCCAATTCCCCCCTGATATTTGGGCAGTACTAACAAAGAATGACGCAAAGAACAAAGAATGGCGCAGTCTGGCTACTTTATTATTCCAGGCAAATTTGGTCACCAACGCCTGGCATGACAGAAAAAAAGCTTGAGGGAGTTTTATTGGTATTGATTGCATTAAATATAAAATCTGGGGAAGCAATGTCATTTTGAAAGCTTTACATCTCCCGAACCAAGTGAGATTAAGTGTCTGCCACAGCTGTAGGTGTTTGCGCATTTTGGTTAATAATGGATGAAAATTAGTCTTGTATAATAATATAATGAAGTATCTGAGGTCAATTTAACCCCCTGATATTTCATATAGGACAAAACCCTTTTAAAGCAATAAGAACCTTGTAACTTACTAATACACGTCATAGGTAAAAGAATACTCATCGCTTCACATTTGGAATAATTTATGGAGAAATTAGAGAGGTACTCATACTGAGCGAAATGTTGGATTAAGGTGGGTTATGAGACCTCCGGCTCTGACAGGAAGAATAAAAGGTCATCTGCATATGCAGCAATTTTGTGCTCAACGTTTGAGACCTGGAGTCCACTAATCATATTATCTGATCAGACCTTGCAAAGAAACAGCTCTAGGGTTAGGAAAAACATCAATGGGGAGAGGGGGCAGCCCTGCCTTGTCCCATTGGACAATGGAAAGTACTTTGAACAACTTCTGTTCGCTAGAACCGCAGCGGAGGGTCGCATATATAGTGCCTAAATCCAGGACTGCATACGAGCCCCCAATCCGATATATTTTAATGTAGATCATAGGAATTGTCGGTCCACTCGTTCAAAGGCCTTTTCCGCTTCTGTTAATAGAAGCAGAAGGGGGCGGGTCCTTGATCGGGCGAAGTGGATCATATCAATAGACCTTACAGTATTATCTCTAGCCTTCCTCAGGGGAACAAATACTGCCTGATCTCCATTAACCACTTCAGCCCCGGAAGGATTTGCTGCTTTAGGACCGGAGCCCTTTTTGCGATTCGACACTGCGTCGCTTTAACTGACAATTGCGCGGTCGTGCGATGTTGTACCCAAACGAAATGTGCGTCCTTTTTTTCCCACAAACAGAGCTTTCTTTTGGTGGTATTTGATCCCCTCTGCGTCATTTCTGGTCATTAGTCACGTAAAAATATCGTGACTAGCGACATATTTACGGTTACCAGGGTTTTTTCACAGTTTTATCAGGCTGTACAGGCGACTTTATAGCGTCATGGCGTTTTTTAGCGTCTAGCGGCGGTAATGATCATTTTTTATTTTTTTTTATTTTTGGGGTTTTTACTTAAGAGTAGTAGACATTTGCGCTGGTGAAAACGCGTTTGGTTAGTTATTTGCGGCTAACGCTAAAAAAAATAGCGTTTATACTCCTTCTTATATTTAGCCGGTTTTGGCTACTTTTTTTTACAAAAAAATATAAAAAAAAAAAACCTAAACATAAAATCGTTTTTCATTCTTTAAACCAAAAAAAAACGTTTTAACAGCGAGAAGAAAACAAATATCGCCGCTAGTCTTTACTGCGTCTCCCCTAGTTTATGGTGGTTTTCTTTCGAGACAAACACCCTTTTTTTCCTGCGTGTAAAGCAAACCCATGTTGTA